>CAUYLG010066169.1:0-169511 GCA_963573385.1 Cacajao melanocephalus | reverse complement strand
CCTGTGTGGCTCCTCTGCCGGGAATCTCCCAGTTTGTGGGCAACAGAAATTCGTCTGAAATTGCGGCGTCCACTCGCTCTCTGTGCTTTCACTGGGAGCTACAATCCTGAGCTGTTGTTAATCGGCCATCTTGGATCTCTCTGCCTGGTGATGAAGTTTTTTTCTGTTTCTTAGTTTTCCTTTGGCAGACGCCTCTTCCCCACAGAGCTGGACCTTCCCAGTTCAGCTGTGCTTACTGTGAAACTCTCAGTCCTCAGCGCTTCCAATTGCTGTTCTCCTTGTGGGGATGGGACCAGCTGAGCCTGACTCAAAGGGCACTCCGTCCCGTATACTCCGCACCAAGAAGCGCCGCGCTGGGGCGCCAGCAAAATAGCCACACCGGCCAAAGAAGTTGCGCTGGTGACCTGTGTGGCTCCTCCGCTGGGAATCTCCCGGTCTGTGGGCAACAAAAATTTGTCTGAAAGTGCGGTGTCCACTCGCTCTCTGCGCTTTCACTGGGAGCTACAATCCTGAGCTGTTCTTAATCAGCCATCTTGGATCTCTCTCCTGTAAATGCCTTATATAAAAGGTATTCACTTATCCTTTTGTCAGGGACATATTTTTAAAGGAGATTTTTTATTTATATCTTGTTTGTAATGCTATTTAGTTTGTATTTCTAAGACCACTGCACATGACTGCCTAAATGAAGTCTAAATGAAGTCTATCCTGACCACTCTAAATATTAACTACCCTGACCACTCTTTAAAAAACCGTTATTTTTTAAAAGTGTTATCTTTTAAAGAGTGGTCAGGGTAGACTTCATTTAGTTATTCATATTGAGCAAAGATGGAAAAACAGGAAGGAGGCTGGTCCTGTGGATATCCAGGGGCAGCCCGTCTAAAGACAGCATGTGATTGGCCCTTCCCTTTTGAGGTAGAACAGAGATACCAGTGTCCCAGCAGTGGTCAGAGTTGAAGAGCTGGGGAGGGTAGTGAGAAAAGAGGTCAGAGAGGACTGAGGGCAGTGGGGTGTAGCATATATAGGAACCCTAGCATATACGGACCTATAAGCTATTTCAACGTCTTTGCCTGAATAAAAAGAATGGCCACTGGAGGCTTTCAAACAGAAGAACAAAACCCAACTCCCTTTGAAAAGATCCATTTTGGCTGATGTGACTGTGAGAGGCAAGGATGAAATAGGCTGTTTCAGTCATTCAGATGAGAGGCAGTGGTGGTTGGGTCCAGTTTAATAGTGGAGGCGTGAAGAAGCAATTATATTTGATAAAAAGTAGTTATATTTCAAAGTGTTTCTTTTTATCTGATGAGATATAAGGTAACAGAAAGAGAAGTATCAAAAATAATTCAAAAACCAACCAGGCAGAGTGGCTCACACCTATAATCCCAGCGCTTTGGGAAGCCAAGGGAGGAAGATCACTTGAGCTCAGGAGTTTGAGACCAGCCTTGGGAACATGGCAAACCCCTGTCTGTACAAAACACACACACACACACACACACACACACACGCACAATTAGCTGGGTTTGGTGGCATGCACCTATGGTCCTAGCTACTAGGAGGATCACCTGAGCCTGGGATGTCAAGACTGCAGTGAGCCAAGATCATGTCGTGCCATTGCACCTCCAGCCTGGGTAACAGAGTAAGACCCTGCCTCGAAAAAAGAAAAAAAAAAAGGCCGGGTGCAGTGGCTCATGCCTGTAATCCCAGCACTTTGGGAGGCCAAGGCAGGTAAATCACAAGGTCAAGAGATCGAGACCATCCTGACCAACATGGTGAAATCTCATCTCTACTAAAAATATGAAACTTTGCTGGGCATGGTGGCATGTACCTGCAGTCGCAGCTACTCAGGAGGCTGAGGCAGGAGAATTGCTTGAACCTGGGAGGCAGAGGTTGCAGTGAGCCAAGATTGCGCCACTGCACTTCAGCCTGGTGACAGAGCAAGACTCAATCTCAAAAAAATAAATAAAAATTTAAAAAAATCAAGAAACATATGTTTTGTGTTACATATTTACATCTTAACTTACATCAAAAAACGTTTGGGGATTTGCCATATTTCACAAATCAACAACATTCAAGTCCCCTCATGAACATGATGGCAGTTACATTCTGTCCATTGCTCCACTCCGTGGTTTGGCCTTTCCTGCATCCAGTCTTAGGGCTTCTTACTGCATGGCATGTTTCATACTATTGTTTAGACTTGAGGCTCCAGTAAAGTGACAAGTGGGCTGAAAGCAACTTTCCCAGAAAGGACAAAGCTTTGGGGTACAGAGAGAGCTTATTAATGGAAAGTTGTTCCTAGGAGAGGAAAGCACTATAATGCAAAAAGCATGTTTTCTGCTTTTTCTGAATAAAACAAGAAACTACATGTTATATTTTAAAATGCAGAAATACATGTATATGTAATTACAGTAAACCATGCATTTATCCATTGAACAGCCAATTCAGACCAATGACATTTATTCTTGTCTTAATGACCATACTAGGAAATTTTCTTTCATTATTATTAAGTAATATAACTTGTATTTTTTTCAATTATTATTTTTATTTTAAAAACAAAGCAAATATTTTAGGTTACACAAATAGACACTGCTATATGGACAAAAGTTCCAATTTTCCTGAAATTGAACTGTAAACATATGTTTGGCACTTCCATATTATAGTTTAAAATAATCATTGACCACGTGAAAAAAGTCTGAATGTGGCACATGAAAGTGACCTAAGGTAACAGTATAAAATCTGTAAAAGTAGAGATTACACAAAAGGAAGCTGCACAGAAGTTGAGGATAGCCTATGTAAAGCTGGAGAGAAGTTCATCTTTGGTAATGCCAGGTGAATTTTAGCTCCTTCTGGCATTTTTACTTCCTCTTGGATGGGTCTGACAAATTAGGAGAGACAAGTTCACATTTCCCAGGAACATTTGAATACTGGCCACCTCAGCACAAAGAAATTAATTTAAATTGTTTATGTAGTCTCCATGTTTTGAAAATGGGCATTCAGTGACATTATATATATATATAGTAATGCTATGTCAGATACATGTTCAACAATTAATTACAATAGCAATTGAACAGTTACCAATTATAATAGCAATAGAAAAATTATCAATTATAATAACAGTTGATACAATTATCAATAACAAATTATCAATCATTATTATTAGTTGTGAAATTTAGGGTACTTTGAGAAGACCCCAAAAGACTGTCATAACCTACTTCATAGACAAGAGAAAAATCCTTCTAATTCTAATAAGACTATCCTCAATATGAACTACAACCCCTCATTCAGCTACACAAAGACACAGAACAGTGACATGGGAGACAATTATGTAAATACAGCCACCATTCCTATTTTTGAAAGTCCTGATTTCAGACATTGCCTTTGCTTGTTTCTGTATACCATATTTCAGTGCCAAACAGCAGCTCCCAGCTTGCCACTGACACTCTGAATTACCATAAAATGCCTTTGTCAAATCATATGTTCCCATTTTTAATTGTCAAAGAATTGTCTGCAATAATATTAATGACCACATGCCAATCACATCACCTGACATATCTGTATTCCATTTAATATCCCATTATCTCAGCATTGCAGAAGTAGACTCCATGAAAAAAAGGAAATCAGCCCGTACATCTGAGCTTTAAGTCCAAAGGCAGAGAAGCAGTGCAGGGCAAGCAGGAAAAGCAGGGTGCTACTCACAGCCTAGAGCAATCAATGCAAATCTATGCCACCGTTAGAAGGTGTTTTAATTCCAGTAACAGACATCCTGTGATTGATGAATCTTTCATAGCTGCTTTCTATGTATCTGCTTAATTCAAGCCTGCTGGCAGAGGTGGTTGCTCACTTCAGCAAGTTGCCAACCGCAGAGTATCCTGCTTGGCTGCCAGCAGATTGAAAGGACTGGCTAGGCCATAAGTTGGGGCATGAGAGTTGGTGTGAAGTCAATGCATAATGTGATGAGTCAAATTCCGTCAGCTTCCTCATAACACCAACTTACTGACAAATACAGCACTAGGTGGTGGCTGATTCCATGGCCATTTCTGTCTTGCCTTTGATATGGTCACCTAGAAATGCTTCCCCAGTGATCAAGATTAATCCCATGGAAAGGCTTTGTCAAGAACTTCTAACTACCTGCCCTTAGATAATATCACAACCACATAATACCATAATCAGTTATAATAGATGACTGTTGTTTGCAAGTGAATTTATTTGGGTACCGTCCTGTACTCCAGATAGGAAAAAAGGTTGACACAGCCATTCTGAGAAACAAATTTGAAAATACATTATGCATCAAAACTCATAAATCTTAATTCTTGCCATTTACCCTAGAGAAAATACAGCACAAATTCATGGAAAACATGTACACAGTTGCTTGTTAGAGTATTGTTCATGCTGTAAAACTTATAGTAACAAAAATTTAGAAAAAATCTAAATGCTGGTCAGTGGAGGAACAATAAAATTGTAATATAACTATGCTATGGAATACTATACTGCAGTTAGAAAAATCAAGGTACATTTGTCACTATAAATGTCAAAAACATAAGACTAAATGATTCCTAAAAGTGGCAGTATGTATAGTTCATACCAAATAATATACTGGTATGAATTTAAAAATTATACACTAAGCAATACTTTATATGTTTATGGAATATGTGTATTTTAAGTCCTGGATGGGAGACGGATAGTTAAGTATTCAGATTAGGTGCCAATGCACAGAAACAGGTGGGAACTGAAAAAAGAGACAAAGGAGTCAACAGTATCCATGGAGTTAGTATTTGAATAGTAGTGACATTGTGTTGGTATCCTGGAAGATGACTGATTGAGTCAATTTGATTCTGTGCACCTAAGGTCCAAAATGGGGACAAGAAGTTAAGAAATGTCTTGTGAGGAGTGTGGCTTTAAGGACAAATGCAGTACAAAAAACTTGAGCTCTGCCTCAGCTCTTCCAACCAACCTTCCCTCCTGTGCCTGCTACGATCTGTCCTCAGAAAAGGGAGCAGGAGGCTCAGACTTCATACACGGTTTAGGCATTGGCCTCTGTGTGGACACTTCCGAGGACTCCAGTTTCCAGAACAGTTTGGTGATACTGTCACCCTGTGCTGCAAGAATATCCAAACCACCCACTCACTGTCACTCCTGTCAACACTGAATATGTTTCAGAGACAGACTGGACCTGAGCATTTAGTAATCCATTATGTCATCATGTCCTCTGTAACGCTCTTCTACCTGGCTCTGAGACCAGCCTGGCCAGCATGGTGAAACCCCATCTCTACAAAAAATATAAAAATAAGCCAGACGTAGTGGTGCACACCTGTAGCCCCAGCTACTCAGGAGGCTGAGATATGAGAATCGTTTGAACCTGGGAGGCGAAGGTTGCAGTGAGCTGAGATCGCACCACTGCACTCTAGCCTGGGCAACAGAGTGAGACCCTGTCTCAATCAATCAATGGAAAGAAAGGTGTCTCAATTTGCTTCCATTGACCTAATAACAGAAAAATTTCTAAAAACAACCACAGTGGTTTAGCGGCTGTCTTTATTCACCTTTTCAGCAATGAGGACTAAATGCAGCTGACATTCATGTTGAGATAATTCAAGTGTAAATTACTTTTAAATACTTCTTTCTTAAAATAGAGAAGGGTCTGTCCTTCATATCTGAAGCTGACATTCATTCTGGTTATCCATAAGGCAGTGTGGTGAAATGACTTTTTAACACTTATTTAGTTTTGTTGGAATGTCTTGAACAGTTAAGTCCTTGTAAAAGATAAAATAGATTTAACTTCAGAGTCTTTAATGGAAATTTGCTTGCCTCCAAGCTAAGTTCACAAAGTGGAACAGTAATAGTACCAAATGAAAAAACTCATAGGGAAACTCCATAGAAAGGAGAGAAAATTCCAAAAAGTAACCCCTGGTCTATAGCTTCTGTGTGTTTCTTTTGGGGGGGATGGGGGCAGCTCTTCCATTTTACTTCATGCATTAGGTGAGACACTTAATTGTGATTTTACAGAACTGTGAGGCTCTTATGCAGAGGCATCTCTCATAACTGCAAGGATACTTCTAAAAGCTTGCCTGCCTTCCCGTCATTTACCCTTAGCCAGCCTGCTCTCTTTTAACCATTCTATGGCTACCAACTTATTGGATCATTTCCTAAAATAAAGCAAAGGAGATCCCTGTACTAACTAGACTTGTAGAAAGGGTTTTCCAACAGTGGAAACTCTTGGTCATCCCTTTGGCTGCTTTTGATTCCGATAATGTGCAAGGAACCTCATGGACCTATCTCTATTACACCCACATGGTCAGTTCCCTGACCAAAGCCAACTGGGATCTTTTTCATTCTTCCAGGTTAAGGCTAAGGAAATTCAAATCTTGATGGCCTAAAATTGTCTAGGTATAAGAATAGAATTAAAGCAGGAAAAAACTGAAGGAGAAAGACAAACTTGGCCATAAAACAGGCTCATCCACAGCTTCTTGTGGGAAGACAAGAGCCTATTAGAAACCAAAGTAGAACCTCGGCACATCTGCACCAAGACAAAGCTTCTAAGAAATGGAGTGATCAGCTCTGCTTATTAAAATAATGATAATTATAATGTCTGTTTAATCATTAGTTCTGAATAGTGTTCAAATCACTAGTTCTGAATAGTCATCAAAATAACAAAGTATTATACAAGTTAATACTAATTCAACTGTCTGTAGAGTCATTAAATTGATTTCAGCAATAAGTAGAAGGGTAGGTATTTTATGACCAAATTATGAAAAAAGAAGAGCCCTAGGAGTAATGAAAACAACAATCAAACCTTCTCAATTTTACTCCATGAAATCCTACTTAAAATAGCTTTAGAAGGTTCACTACATTCTCTATTCTCCTTGAGCAACATCCAGGCAACTTATTCCCATTGGCAATCTGCAAACATGTAGAGGCATGTTTGAAAAGCCTAAAATGATGATCCATACAGATTCAAGAACTCCCTAATTATTTCCAGTTAGGCCCACAAAAGTGAAAGACTCCTGAGATGGCCCATAACCTGTATTGTTCTAGGGCTTATTTAAATTTCCCAAGCAAAGAAATGGCTATAATTCTGTGTATACTACAGAACTCCATCTGCCATGGCTAGGACAGCCATATTCTCTGATTATGTTCATTTTTATTAATGCATTTAATTATTCATAATATTTAATCATTTAAATAAAGGTGGCTTTGTAACTCAGGAATGGAAAACCAAACATCGTATGTTCTCCCTGATATGTGGGAGCTAAGCTATGACGATGCAAAGGCATAAGAATGATACAATGGACTTTGGGGACTTGGGGGTCAGGAGTGGGAGGGGTGTGAGAGCTAAAAGACAACAAATATGGTGCAGTGTATACTGCTTGGGTGATGGGTGCACCAGGATACCACAAATCACCACTAAAGAGCTTACTCATGTAACCAAATACCACCTGTACCCCCAATAACTTATGGAAAAAATAAAAATAAAGGGGGCTTTGAATTATTGAATGTATATAATTTCCCAATACATTTTAGTGAGATTGGAGGATGCTAACCACAAGGCATTTTGCTGAGCACTGCGTAAGTTAGGAGAGGCAAATTCCAAATATAATAAACACTAAACACGAGGGATTTGTAAAACTTGAGAAACATTTGAAAGCAGGAGATTACATGCGGGAAAATCTGAATGATTTATGGAAGGAAAGATGAAAAAAGATAAAAGGAACCCAGGAACAACAAAAAAGGCCACTATATGAACTTTTCTAAGTTCTAATTTTTTTTTATGACACAACTCACTCCTCTGCTTTTCCTAGCAGATCTTCAGTAGATTCTACGCTGACCAATGCTTGCTTTTCTCTTACTAGAATGGGGCAGAACACAGATAGATAGTTTGAAGATGTTAATGAAGGGACAACTGACATCTGAGTCACCTATGGTGTGTTTCAGTAGTTCCCACCATACACCGTGTATGGTTCTCCAGTAGATACTCCATGAATAGCTGAATCTCTTTTTCTCATCCGTTATCTTACGTTATCTACATTGGACAACTCTTATGTATTCACTCAACAAATATCCATTGAACACAAATTTTTAGAGAATCCTTAGCTAGATCTTTGAGAAAGTCAGAATTGAATCGAACATTTATCTTGCCTTTGAAAGCAATGCAATCCCACAGAAACAGTGAGATCTAGGCATTAATAATTATAATACAGCATAGAAATTAGAGATGCTACAAGAATGGGAGATTAAAGCGTTTAATCAAAGGGAAAAAGCTTAATAAATAATATGTGGAAGATTTAGGACTTCAGTTCATTCTGAGATGAGATTTAAAATTAATAAAAATCAATGAGTCAGATGTTTCCAATAAAACAGTAATCCACAATTCAGAATTTTGTTGTGCTGATGGTTACTACAATAAAATATTTCACCCCCTTGCAAAGCTCATAGGCAAAAGGTATAAGATTTGGATAATAGAACTAATCCATTATGTAATTCATATTCCTACCTATAGGAACCAAATGTGACATGAAGAATAACAAAAAGAAAAAAACCCTGTGCGTTGAGACTTTAAACATACATGTTTTATTATTCCGTTTTTATAATGCTATAGCAGTTTAAAATACCCGAGACTGGGTAGTTTATAAAGCAAAAATGTTTAATTGACTCACGGTTCTGCAGGCACAACAGGAAGCATGACTGGGAACCTTCAGGAATCTTACAATCATGGCGGAAGGCAAAGGGAAAGCCAACACTTCTTACCACGGCAGAGCACTAGAGAAAGAGAGAGCAAACTGGGAAGTGCCACACACATTACAAAAAAAAAAAAAAACACACACACAAAAAAAAAAAAAAAAAAACAGAGCACATTATAAAACAAAAATAATAAAAATTAAAAGGAAGGAGGAAGTTTGCCCCCTATGACCCAATCACCTCCAACCAGGCCCCTCCCCAGACACAGAGGGATTAGAATTCTAGATGAGATTTGGGTGGGGACACAGAGCCAAACCATATCCAATGTACTCTCCGCATTTCTTTGACATTTTATTATTTCTAAAGAGTGGAGGAGGCCAGGCGTGGTGGCTCATGTCTGTAATCCCAGCCCTTTGAGAGGCCAAGGTGGGTGTACCACCTGAGGTCAGCAGTTCGAGATTAGCCTGTCCAACATAGTGAAACCCCGTCTCTACTAAAAATACACATTAAAAAAATTACCCAGGCATGGTGATGCACGCCTGTAATCCTAGCTACTCCAGAGGCTGAGGCAGGAGAATTGCCTGAACCTGGGAGGTGGAGGTCGTAGTGAGCTGAGATCACATCACTGCACTCCAGCCTGGGCAACTCCATCTCAAAAAAAATAAAGAATGAAAATAGTCATCCTCTATAATCACCTAAAATATGATGTTTCCTTTTTCTAAAACTATGGCATTGGTCTTCCAAACTGGAGCTCAAACTAGGGAACATGGACTTAAAGAAGCTGAAAACTGGTAACTTTAGGATAATAATTCTACTAAAATTTTTTAATCTAACTATCACTTTAATTATAAAATTAAAAAATAATTAGATTACACAGAAAAAGATAAACTCCAACTTAAAATACAATTACAATGGGGGAGAAAGCAGGTTTTTTAAAAAGAATATTATACTAGGCCCTTACTCAATAGCGTGGATAGCATTTAAATTCCTTTATCACAGCTTAATCTGATGCTGCTTTATGGAAATGTTTTTATCTGCAATAAGGCTCGAACCCCAAACACTAACACTTCCAACCACAAGCTAAACGCAATTGTTGAATATCAATAAATTTATTGTAGGAGGAGCTACTGAGTTTTCACACATTCTCTTATCCAAAGCTGACTCTATTTCAGCAGAATTCTGCCACTATCTGTCATGATACCAAGTATGACTGATCACAAAATAAATAAATGACTGAAAAAATGTGTTCAATTACTTCCTTTTGAGCTTCCCATACAGAAAGGGTCAATCCAAGCCAATGTTAGTTTGCTGCTATTTCTAGCTTTCTATGCTTCTCACTGCCACTTCTCTCCTAATAATTATATATTTTCTAATATCATCAGACCTAATTTTGTGTTTATGCCAAGCAGAAATGCAGGTCATGCAGAAGTGTCTCACATTATATAAACTGTAGATAAATTAGAACTTATTTTTTGTCCTGCCTTCTTTTCCCTTACCGCTCCGCCCCCGCCCCCCCAAAAATACACAACACACACACACACACACACACAACAATTCTAATTAATCATTACATTTGGGCATGCTAAATAAAATAAACAAATGAGTCAATAAAATTTAAGCTCCTTATGCTTCTAGATGGTACCTAGAAGTAAAGGGTACAATAAAGGATAAGTCTGGATCATGGGAATATCTTGCCTGGAGACCTCATATGAGGTCAGCACTTTCACTGGATTACTTTTAACTGTCATGCCATGAGCCTTATCCTGTGAAATTCCTACTTTTTGCCACTCAGATGTTGTTGAGAATATTTTTCATGATAAGACAAAAAGGTCTTTCTGTAAGCAACCACTGGAGAATTTTTTTTTCATTTCCAGTTCAAACAATAGGTGTATTTCTCGTAAGTTACTAGCTTTGCCTGTAGGTGATGTGAGTTGTGAAATTAATCATGTTTCCTTTTTTATATTTACTGCTATGAAGCCCAACCCCAGATAAGTCCATGATCCATCTATTCTGAAAACAGTCTCCCAGATGCCCGGAGCACAAGAATCAAGGATACCTTGCTAGCCTCAGATTCTGGTCTCACAGCCTGGCAGTGCAGCCTGGATGCTAACTTAACTCTCAGTTCACCTTATTTTTCCTTAGTTTATGATCTCCTCACTTACATGTATTATTACCTTGTAGGCAGTTTTAATATTTCTACCTTCAATCTGAAGGGTCTAACTAGATAGCTTAAAGCTGTAGAAAACCTAGTGCTCATCAAAATTGCCCAGTAAAATTTACATGCTTTATTATTAAGACTTTTAAAGAGATCACAAGCCTACTACTGGTATTTGCATCATGTTCACAGATTTGTGCACCTTTAGAATTGCTTAGCTAACAAAAAAGTAAGACTGAGTATTGCAACGTTTAACCAAGCAGGTTTTAGAGCCCATCCAATGGAGTTCAACTTCCACCTCCATCATTTAAAAGCTGTGAGACCAAAGGAAAATTTCTTAACCTCTCTTGGTTTATCATCACATAAAATAAGAATAAAGGTAATAACTACTTCATAAGGTCATTACAAAGAGTAAATGGATTAAGTGAAAAGATTTAGCTATTGTGCCTGGATACTAGTAAATAATATAAAAGCATTTATGTCATTGGTGTATCCAAACCAAATTCTTCTTTCTGTTGTATCTGGTACATTTAAAACATCTTCTTAACATTCTTACCGATTTTATAAGTATTAAGCGTCATAATAGTTAAAAAATGAAAGTCATCTGCACAGAAAATAAAACAATTCCCCAAATTAAAAGAGCAAACTACAGAATGGGAGAAAAATATTTGCAAACCATGCATTTGATAAAAGGTTATTATCCAAAATATACAAGGAACTCCAGAAAACAAATAACCCAATTTTTTAAATGAGCAAAGAACCTGAATAGACATTTTTCCAAAGAAGACACACAAATGGCCAACAGGCATCCAAACAGATGCCCATCATCACAGATCATCAGAGAAATAAAAACCAAAGCCATAATGAGATATAACCTCACACCTGTTAGGAGAGTTATTGTTTAAAAAGAAAAGAAAAAGAAAGAAAAAGAGATAACGAGTGTTGGTGAGAGTATAGAGAAAAGGGAACCTTTTACACTGTTCATGAAAATGTAAATTGGTATAGTCATTATGGAAAACAGTATGGAGGTGCCTCAAAAGATTAAAAATAGAATTACTCCAGCAATCCCACTTCTGGGTATATATCCAAAGGAAATAAAATCAGCATTTTTGAAGTCATTTTATAGTATAAAATATTATCTTTTATATAGATATTATATTACATATAGTTTTATAATATATTTATAATTTATCATTTTATATTACATATTGAAACATTATCTTTTACATAAATATTATCATTTTATATGATAAAAAGACATTTTATCATACAAAATCAGCATCTATAAAACCATGTTCATTGCAGCATTATTCACAGTCACCAAGATGTATAAACAACCTAAGTGACTATCAGTGAATAAAGAAATTGTAATATACAAAGAGGTGAATTTCTTGTTTTCACCTCTTAGCATAATGCTATTTTAAAGGCTTGTATTTTCTCTTTATACCATTTTTCACCTCTACTTTCAAAGTGTTTTGTTGTCTTTGGCTATTGCAGAGAGTGCATTGTCCCATCATTTGTAAACCTCGTCTGCTTTCTATGTTCATGTTATGGAAATGATGTGATTTTTGTACCATTTATGCTGATGTTCCTTGTAATGTAGTAGAGTCTATCTTGCCTTCCCTCTTCTTTCTCAGCCATTTTGTAAACCCCATAATTATGAAGTGATTGCTTGAGAAAATAACATATAAACATATAATAGAGTAGACTGACCAAGATGGCTTACAATTTCTTTTTCTAACTTGGTTATTTATAAGCATTTCTGAACCACTTGGCAGAGACAGTCACAATACTTAATGTTCATATTTTGAGTAAAGGAAGCTAAAACCGTATTTGCTTTTTGGTACTACATGCATTAGCAAAAGGCTATGTAAGATTTTTTCTCCACTGAAGTAACATGTAACATCTCAAAAAAAGTCTTGCAGGTTCCATAGTTTTGTATGAAGTCAGTCACGTCATAGGCACTACATCAAGTACAGACAGATAGTTCACTTGTTTACAGTAGTACAGTAACAAATTCTCCCTCACAGCTTCAGACTGATATCTATAGACTTACAGTTCAAATACAATGACTGAATATCCCAAGTAGTTCTTTGTAAACCCAGTTGAGCACAGAAGAGAGGTGACAGGAAGGAGCAGTGTGTGGAAGCTGCAAACAGGTAGGCCAAAATGAAAGTAATCTACACAGAAGATTAAATAGTCAACATAATAAGAAAGAAATCTGCAGAATGGGAGAAAATATTTTCAAACCATGTATCTGATAAAGGGTTATGATCCAAAATATATAAGAGACTCAACATCTAGAAAACAAATAAACCACTTTTTTAAATGGGAAAAAATCCTGATTAGATAGAGTTTGCATCTTGCACTGTTAGTATACCAAAGTTCCTATTAGTTTAGTAGTTAGATATGGGGATAGAGAACACCTTTTGTAATCATATGAACAAGCTGAACAAACTTAAAGTGAACATTTTTTCAGACTCAAGAAGAAGGAAAGAATAATCACCCTGAGAAGTCTCCACAACAAAGGCCTAGAGAAAAAGAATTTACCAGAACTTTATTCAAGCCAGGAAGACATCTGTCCCCAGCTAGCCCTCTCTAGCTTTCCTGTCTTACTAGGGCAGGAAGCCACAGAAAAATACTTGGGAAGATCACAGCCCAGACACAAGTCAAGAAAAATACCAAATGAAGGACATTAGAGAAAGCCAAAACCTCTGGTCCTAGAGCTACAGCAAACAATAAACACAGCACAGTTACCAGCCACATTAACATAAATCTTCATGCTAAAGGCCTAGTTATCTCAGTTCCTATTACCCAATGCAACATGTCCAGCTTCCAACAAAAAAGGATAAGGCATTCTAAACCAAAAAAAAATAAAAATGGTAAAACAGTCTTAAGAGACATAGTAAACAACAGAAACAGACTCAGATATGACACAGATGTTGGACTTATCAGACAGGGATTTAAAATAATTATAATTAATGCATCAAGAGCTTAGTGGAAAAAAAAAGGTAGACAGCATTCAAGAACAGATGAGTAATGTAAGCAAAGAGATAAAACCCTAAGAAAGAAACAAAGAGAAATGTTAGATATTAATTTCTTTGATAAGCACATCAGTACTCTAGACATCAGGAGATAGAATTGCTAAGAAATAAAAACAAATTCTAGAATTCAAAAACAATATGAGAGTAATAAAAAATGCCTTTAATGGGCTCATTGATAGACTGAGAAAAGAATCTATGAGCTTGAAGATATATCACTATGAAGTTCCCAAACTGAAATGCAAAGAGAGAAAAAACTAAATAAAACAGAACATAATATCCAAGAATCCTGGGACAATTTTGAAAGGTGTGGTGTGCAAATAATTAAAATACTAGAAGAAGAAAAAAGAACGGAGCATAAATATTTGAGGTAGCAATGACCTAGAACATTCTAACATTAATGACCAACATCAAATCACAGATCCAGGAAGCTGAGCAAACACCAAGCAGGAAAAATATCAAAAAACTGACACCTAATATATGCTATACAGATTGCAGAAAACCCAAAACAGAGACAAAGTTTGAAGAAACCAAAGTGGAAAAAAATCTTACCTGTAAGAAACAAGGATAAGAACTACAAATGTACCATAACTCACTCACCACAAAATACACAATTTGAACAGCCCTATAGCTATTAAGGAAATTTAACTCATAATTTTAAAACTCCTAAAAATGAAATCTCCAGACCCAGAATTTCAGCGAAGTTTGTATCCAAGGTTGAAAAGAGGATTAACACCAATTCTACATAATCTCTTCTAGAAAATAAAAAAGAAGTGAATACTTCCCAATTAATTTTAGGAAGGTAGCATTACTTTGATACCCAAAACAGACAAACATAGTACAAAAAATGAAAACTATACATCAATATGTCTCATGTAGACATAAAAATCCTTAGCAAAATACTATCAAACAGAATTCAGCAATATATAAAAATAATTAAACACTATAACAAAGTATGATTTATTTCAGATAATTTAAGCTTGTTAAACATTGGAAAATCAACCATTGTAATTTACCTCATCAACAAGCTAAAAAAGAAAAGTAATATTATAACATCAATTAATACAAAAAAAGCATCTAACAAATTCCAACATTCATTCATATTGTAAAACTTCTCAGCAAACTAAGAATAGAAGAGAATTTCCTCAACTTAACAAAAAGATTTGAGAAAAAAAAATCCCTACAGATGACAACATACATATAATGAGAAGCTGGATGTTTTCTTCCTAAGGAGAGAAAGAAATTAGGCAAGAATGGGGTTTGGCTTATGCTCCCAAAAGACACAATCCCAAACTCCATACTCTAATGTTGAAATCTTGGAAGATCAAAATTCCTAAAGATCAAAATCTCTGAAGCCCAAATCCCTGTAGTTTAAAATCCCTAACATGTAAAATCCCCAAAATCACAATCCCAAAAGATTAAAATCCCAAATGTTGAAATCCTAAAAGCTGGATTCTGTGCAAGATTAGTGTGTTTTCAGCTGTATGTGAGATTAGTTGCAGAATGTTAGGCACTACTATTACTTTTTTGTTGTCTTTATTTGCCAATTAACTACAAGTTAAGGAGATTACATGGGTGCCAAATTGACAGTAGGTAGATTTGTGAACTTAATTTTTGGTGTCAACTTGAATGGATAAAGGAACACATGGAAAGCTAATAAAGCATTATTTTGGGTGTGATTGTGAGGCAGTTTCCAGAGAAGATTAGTATGTGAGTCTGGGTAGACTAAGTGGGGAAAGATCTGCCCCCAGTGTTGGCAGGCTCCATCCAAACGGCCAGAGTCCCAGGGAGAACAAATATGGAAGGCGAACTGGTCTCTCTAACAGCTGGGACAGATTTCTTCTGCTGCCTAGTACATCAGAAATTAAATTCCATTAAAGTACATTATAACAATGATGACTTTGTATGCAAGCATTGTGTGGATACATGAAAACACTGAAACTTTCTCAATAAATGGAGAGATGTTTTTTCTGTACAGTTGCATTTATGAAAGATAAAATTTCTTGAGATCTTATCTCTTTGGACAAATGGTGGTGACACATAGCAGTTTTTGATCATCCCATTAAAACATTGTTCAGTACTGTATTTCAGATGGTCACACTTATAAAGCTGTGTGCACACAATTACCAACCACAGTAATATGTTTTTATACATATGTTTTTTGATATTTTTTTTTGAGATAGAGTTTTGCTCTGTCACCCAGGCTGAAGTGCAGTAGCGTGATCTCAGCTCACTGCAAACTCCGCCTCCTGGGTTGAAGTGATTCTCATGCCTCAGCCTCTTGAGTAGCTGGGATTACAGGCACGTGCCACCACACCTGGCTAATTTTTGTATTTTTGGTAAATATGAGGTTTCACCATGTTGGCCAAGATGGTCTTGATCTCTTGACCTCATGATCTGCTCGCCTCGGCCTTCCAAACTGCTGCGATTACAGGCGTGAGCCACCGTGCCTGGAGTTTTTTTTTTTTTTTTTTTTAAGAGACAGTCTGGTTCTGTTGCCCAGGCTGGAGAGTAGTGGTTTGATCATGGCTGACTGCAGCCTCAAATTCCTGGGCTCAAGGAATCCTCCCACCTCAGCCACATGAGTAGCTAGGAACACCAGCACCAACCACCAAGCCTGGCTAATGGATTTTTTAATATTTTTTTTGTAGAGATAAGACCTCGTTGTTTTGCTTAGGCTGGTTTCACCTTTTTCTTTGTGAATACAGTTCATCTTCTCTTAACTGTTATACCTGTGTGACTGTTGCTAATATGCCTAAGTGTTTATGCTTGCAAAAGTATGTCTTATTATTGCCTATTTTATTGTGTAAAGTGGACTATGAAGTGTTCTGTCACAGTTTTGTTTCTCAAATAAATTTCCTTTAAAAATGGAAATACATTTTAAAGAATTTTTATTTTTTATTTTTTTTTCATAAATTATGATTTTATTTTCACATCCATATCTTTCCTTCTGAAGCAACCAGGTCTTTGACAATGCAATTTATATTTGCACAGGACATTTATATCATGTCCTGTCATGATGTCGTGTATCTTCAAGGACATGATGTCACACTTCAGAATCAATTTTTCTTTTTTATATAGTTCTCATTGTGAATTTTTCCCCCACCCCCTGCTATCCCTCCCCTACCGCCCCCCACACCCAACAGGCCCCAGTGTGTGATATTCCTTTCCCTGTGTCCATGTGTTCTCATTGTTCAACACCCACTTATGAGTGAGAACATGCAGTGTTTGGTTTTCTGTTCTTGTGTTAGTTAGCTGAGAATGATAGTTTCCAGCTTCATCCATGTCCCTTCATCATATAAATGACATGAACTCATCCTTTTTTATGGCTGCATAGTATTTCATAGTGTATATGTACCACATTTTCTTTATCCAGTCTATCATTGATGGGCATTTGGGTTGGTTCCAAGTCTTTGCTATTGTAAACAGTGCTGCAATAAACATACGTGTGCATGTGTCTTTGTAACTGCATGTTTTATAACCCTTTGGGTATATACTCAGTAATGGGATTGCTGGGTCAAATGGAATTTCTACTTCTAGATCCTTGAGGAATTGCCACAAGGTCTTCCACAAAGAATTTTTAATGTTTTACTTCCAAAATTAGATTTATGGGATTTTCATCTTTCAGGATTTCAGCACTGGGGATTATGGTATTTGGGTTTGTGCCTTTCAAGATTATAAACAGCTTCCACAAGGATGTTCTCTTCACTGTTCTTATTAAATGTCATACTGGAAGGCTTAGCTATTATAATAAGAAAATAAAATGAAATAAAAAAATATACAGGTTCAGGCCAGGTGCAATGGCTCACACCTGTAATCCCAGCACTTTGGGAGGCTGAGGCAAATGGGTCACTTGAGCTCAGGAGTTTGAGACCAGCTTGAGCAACATGGTGAAATCCCATGTCTACTAAAACACACACACAAAAATAGCCAGGTGTGGTGGTGTGCATCTGTGGTCCCAGCTACTCAGGAGGCTGAGGTGGGAGGATCATTTGAGCCTGAGAGGCAGATGTTGCAGTAAGCTGAGATCCTGCCATTGCCCTCCAGCCTGGGTGACAGAGTGAGGCCTCATCTCAAAAAAAAATAGAGTTTGGAAAGAAGGAAATGAATTTGTCTTTATTTGCAGATGACACAATTCTCTATATAGAAAATCTCAAAGAATCAACAAAAATCTTTCAAAACTATAAGTCATTACAGCAAGGTCACAGGGTAAAGGGTTAAGATATAAATAGTAAATGTTTTTCTAATACCAGCAAGAACCAATTGGAATTTAAATTTTAAAAAATACAATTTACTGACAGTGGCTCACGCCTGTAATCCCAGCACTTTGGGAGGCCAAAGGAAGGCAGGTGGCTTGATTCCAGGAGTTTAAGACCAGCCTGGGCAACGTGGTGAAACTCAATCTCTACTAAAAATACTAAAGTTAGCCAGGCTTGGTGGCACATACCTGTGGTCTCAGCTACTCTGGAGGCTGAGGTGGAAGGATCACCTGAACCTAGGGAACGGAGGTTACAGTGAGCCTGTTTATTCCACTGGACTCCAGCCTGGGTGACAGAGTGAGATCCTGCCTCAAAGGAAAAAAAATACAACTTACATTAACACCAAAAGGAAATTAAATGCTTAGGTATAAATCTAACAGTATATGGACAAGACCTATATGAGAAAAACTACAAAACTCTGATTAAAAGCATCAACAAAGAACTAAATAATTGGAGAGTTAATCAGTTTTTATGGATAGAAAGACTCAGTATTAGTAATATATTAATTCTACTCAACTTAATCTGTATGTTTAACACAATCTCAAACTCCAAATAACCTGTTTTGTATATATTGACAAACTGATTCTAAAGTTTATATTGAAAGACAAAAACCTTCCAATAGAAAAAGCAAGACTGAAGAAGAATAACATTGAAAGACTCATGGTACCTGATTTATTAAGACTAACTATAAAGCTACAATAATCAAGACAATGTGGCATTGGCAAAAGAACAGATATAAAGATCAGTGAGACAGAATAGAACATGTGGTATTAAACCCACACAAATGCAGTCACCTGATCTTTGACCAAAGAATAAACGTAAATTAATGGTGAAAGGATCTTCCTTTCAGCACACAGTGCTGGAAATTTTCAGATAGATCTCAATTGAGCAGCAGTCTAAAAAAGTTCTAACCAGTTTTCCTCCTAACTCTCAAAGTCATCAGAAACCATCTGAGAAATTGACAACCAAGAGAAGATTTAAGAGACATGGTGACTAAGTGTAATGTGGTATCCTGGATTAGACCCTAGAAAAAAAAAAGTAGAATTTAGGTTCAACTAAGGAACTCTGAATAAAGAATGGATAGTAGTTAATAATAATATATCAATATTGGTTCATAAATTGTAACAAATGAACTATACTATGTGTGTTGATTACAGAGAAAATGGTTGTGGTATATATGGAAAGTTTCATCTGCATAATTTTTCTGTAAATTTAAAGCTGTTCTAAAACATTTATGAAAATATCCTCCAATAATCAGCAAAAAATCAGTTAACACTTTGACATACATATATATCTATATAAAAATATATTTTTTCGCAAAATATCTTTTTATATGTACTGCTTCATACTCATCTGTTTTTTCACATTTCAATATATTACAAATAGCCTTAATTTCAATAATCATGGCTATTATTTCATTGTACTATTATACAATAATATTATTATACAATAACCTCATTATATTTATCTCTGTTGTTCCCAATTATTTGCTAAACAACTCTGTAATTTATTCCATAAAATGTTTAGTCTGTCACAATTAACTCTCTAGGAGCATTTCCAGAAGCAAAATTTGTGGGTAAAAGTTTAGAGTTTTTCATAATTAAATTATTAAAAAATTCATGTTCTCTGATATGTATTAGGAATTTTGCTATAATACTATTGATAAAATAAATTATCTTTAAAATTTGTAAAATGTACAAAGAAGTTTTTTTTTTTAAGAAATAAACATGCACTACTTAAGTGAAAGTTATCAGACATACAAATGCTAATTGTTACCCATACAGTGTATATTTAAGTGGCTTAAAGGAAGCACTCCAGCAATGCTCACACTATTACATTTAAAAAAAAAAAAGAATTAAAACAAGGAAGTGAGGGAAGAGGGAGGGAAGGAGACTAGGGAGAAATGGAGAAAACACCATGAAAAATTCATTTGCAAGAGATTTTGGCCTATGATCATGTAAAACACTGATATTCCACTGAACAAAAGAAAATCTAAACAGTTTAAGAAAATTACTGATTGCATTCTATTTAACATCCAGAAAATAGTTATGGCAATATGTTAGCACGTCTTTCTTACTGTCTTCACGGAGATAAATGAATAATCAAAAGGAAAATATCTATTGACTATTTAGGTCTCCAAAGTGTCTTTCTAGTATTCCATATAATATTTGTATTATGATTTAATTAATATACATATTCATTTATTCCCAGGATAGCCATATTTTAGATATGTGCATACTGTAAAGACACAATTTTGCATAACTTGTATATGGGTCTGTGTGTGTGTTTATGAACACTAAAACGTTGGCTATGCAACAGTTACATCAGTAGCTCCTCTTATTTGGAGCATGTATTATTTGTGAGGTATATACATATACTATACGAGGTGATTGATGTCATTAGGAAGGCAATGAGGCAGGTGCTTAAGAGCCAGTCTGTCTTGGTCCATACCTTGGTCTCATCACTCAGTAGTTGTACTACTTAACCTCTGTATCATCAAGTTACTTACTTAACCTTCCTGTGCTTCAGATGCGGTAACCTATAAAATGGGGGCATTAATAGTAACTACCTTGAAGGGAGTTGCTGTGAAGGCTTAAATTACATGTAATATAGTATATAATATAAGATTGTGTTTAACATAGTATATATTTATATATATATATAACATTATGTATTGTATATAACATATATGATTACATATACATATATAGACACATGTATGTATTAGTAAACTTCCTGGCAAATGGTAAGCACTCTATGTCTGTTTGCAGTTCTTATCAAATTTTCAAAAACATCCTGCAAGTATTGCTATCTCCATTTTACAGAGGAGGGAGCCAAGCTCTGAGAATCTTTATAATTTTCCTAAGGTCTCACACCTAGTAAAGGACTCAGGTTGTGTCTGAAACCAAAGCATATGGCCTTCCTCTGAAGTACCATATTTACTGTCAATAGTAACTAATGTGATTATAGCATAGGGATGCATTTCTTAGGTTTATTATTAGAAAAAAGAAAGGGACTCTCATAAATATTTTCATCAAAACAAAGCTCAGTAAGGATTTGTTACAGCATTATTGACAGCTTAAGCATGTTTGCTTAGTCAAAAGAAAAATAACACTGGAAAAATTCTGTACAATTAATAGGCACCAGAAAACGTTACTGCCCATGAGCCAGAAACCAGGATTCCTTCAACATACTGTATAGACAGATCTGAAATTAAGGGGATGATTAGCCAACATGCAATTACCATATTAATTAGAAAAGAAAAGCCCCCTACACATGAGAGAGGGAGCAAACTGTTGATCACATTGGCATATCACAACCTGCAGAAGAAGTGTCAGTGAAGTAGGGCTGGGTGTTGTTGATGGGGCGGAGAAGGTGGCATATCAGAGCCCGGGAGTAGAGCAAGTACCTGCAACAAGATGAGGCATTTCCTCAAAAGTGTTCATTCAACCAGATGTAAATTCAGCCCAAACAAATTTATTAGACAAAGAATGGAGGCAATGTCACAATATATCCTAATAGTGAGAGCTAAGGCAGAGAGGGGAACAATTGTCTGAGTCAATAACCTCAATAAGAAAGAGAAACAAAACAAAACAAACTCCTTGGCAGTGGTGAAGTTGCTACTTTCACTACCTATCTCTCACAATACATATTACTACCTGGTAAATATAATTATTATATATAAAAATTGTTCCTTTCCTCTTCTCTGAGTCTAAAACATCCAAGGGACCACAAAATGTCAGTTTGAATGCACCAGAATTTTCAATATTAGGAAACCTTGGGCATGTAAGGATGAACAGAGAAAAATAGCCAGACACATAAAAGGAGCTTTAGTTCAAGAAAAATGAACCAATCCAAAAAATCAAATAAATATTCCTCAGTTTCATCATTGATCAAACTTTCTGCAGTAAAAGAAAAAATACTTGGGGAAAAGTAAAAGAGAACATTACACCTATGAATCTATATTAGCTAAACACTAAGAAGCAGTCCTCTGAAATCTCAAAGAAATGCCTATTTTCAGATTTAAATTTATGATGGGGGCAGTGAAATCTTTGCTAGAATCACTTAAAACCCTAATCTATTAAAGCAGAAGATGTGCTTCACAGATTAGTCAACAACTGAGAATTAAAAATGTGTATATAAAAATGAGAGAAAAGAGACATAGAAGAGATAACTCGAAACTATGGCACACATGTAATAGCAGTTTAAGAAAAAGAAGACAGAGGAAAAAGATGAGACATAATATTCAAAATAGCTTAAGAAATCCTTTCCTGAATTCAAGACTTGTTTAAAGTTTTGGGTCAGAGGGAATCTAATTGCCAAACAAAAGAAATTTTTTAAAAACTTTTTTTTTTGAGATGGAGTCTTGCTCTGTCACCCAGGCTGGAGTGCAGTGGCTCAGTATAACCTTCGCCTCTCAAGTTCAAGCAATTCTCCTGCCTCAGTCTCCTGAGTAGCTGAGATTAAAAATGTGTGCCCCATGCCCAACTAATTTTTATATTTTTAGGGTTTTGCCATATTGGCCAGGCTGCTCTCAATCTCTTGACCTCAAGTGACCCACCTGCCTCGGCCTCCCAAAGTGCTAGGATCACAAGCATAACTACAGGATTACCGTGCCTGACCTCGTATATTCTTACAATATGCGTGACCATTAATTTTATGTGTCAGCTTCACTAGGCTAAGGGATGCCCTGATCACCGGTAAAACATTATCTCTGGATATATCTGTCAGGGAGTTTCTGGAAAAGATTTGCATTTTAATTGGTAGTCTAGAGTAATGCAGATGGTCCTCACCACTGTGGATGGGTATCATCCGAGCCATTGAAGGCCTGACTACAACAAAAAGGTGGAAGAAATTTGAATTCTCTCTCCGTCTTCTTGAGCTTGGGCATCTATCTTCTCCTGCCCTCCGACATCAGCACTCTTGGTTCTCTGGCCTTTGTACTCAGGGATTTGAACCAACAAGCCCCTCAGTTCTCAGGCCTTTAGATTTGAACTGAATTACACCACCAGCTTTTCTGCTTCTCCAACTTACGGATGGCAGATTGTGGGATTTCTCAGTCTCCATAATTGCAGGAGCCAATTTCCATCATAAATATCCTCTTTTATATAGATACATCCTATTAGTTCTATTTCTCTGGGGAATCTTGACTAATTCAGTGTGTTTTATTTCAAAAATAAAGGAACCAATAATCTGTGAGAATGCAGGCAGAAAATAAAAGCGTTGTCTACGCAGGATAAAGTATTAGTTTTATATTAAAATTCTCTTCACAATACAAAATGGCAGAATGCAATGAAGCAATGTCACCTATGTTGATGAAAAATAACTGTGAAATAGGAAATTCGTAGCAAGATGAGAGAAGAGAAACAGAAAGACATTATCAAACATGGAAACCCTCAGAAGTTATTTTAATTAAGTAATATATCTATAAGTCTAATTAACCTAAGAAAATAAAAGACGACACAAATATTAAACCTTACATATTACGTTAATTTTCTAGGGCTTCTGTAGCAAAATACTACAGACTGAATGGCTTAATCGACAGAAATGCATTTTCTCACAGTTCGGGAGGGTAGAGGTCTGAGACCAGGTGTGAGCAGGATAGGTTTCTTTTGACATCTCTCTCCTTGGTTTCTAGGTAACCTTCTTCTCCCTGTGTTCTCCTGGTCTTCTCTGTGCAATCTGTGTCCCAATCTCCTCTTATTTTCTTAAATAGCTTTATTGAGGTATAATTAATATACAAAAAAACTGCATGTTAAATGTATACAATTTGCTGAGTTTTCATATATGCATAAGCCCATGAAACTATCACCGTAATCAGGTGATAAATAGATCCAACACCTCCAAAAATTTCCTTATGTTTTTGTGTTTTACTTTTGTTTTGTGGTAACAACATTTAACAGGAGATCTACTCTCCCCTTAGGCACACCAGTCCTATTGCGTTAGAGCACACTCTAATAACTTCATTTTACTTTAATTATGCTTTAAAGACCCTATCATACTAGGCATAGTGGCTGATGCCTATAATCCTAGCACTTTGGAGGCTGAGGCAAGTGGATCAACTGAGGTCAGGAGTTCAAAATCAGCCTGGCCATCATGGTGAAACCTTTTCTCTACTAAACACAAAATATTAGCCAGATATGGTGGCACATGCCTGTAATCCCAGCTACTTGGGAGGCTGAGACAGGAGAATCGCTTGAATCAGAGAGGCAGAGGTTGCAGTGAGCCAGGATTGCATCACTGCACTCCAGCCTGGGCAACAAGAGCAAAACTCCATCTCTAAAAAAAAAGACCCTATCTCTAAAAGCATTCACATTTTGAGGTTACTGGGTTAGGACTTCAACATATGAATTGGGAGGGGGCGGACCACCCAATAGCTCATAACAGACATAAACAATTATACACAGAAGAAAAGTTTAAAAATTGCCAGTTCAGTCATGAACAAACTTTTAAAGAAAATATAAATGTTAAAAGTTGACTAAAAAAAAATTGAAAACAGAGGTTAATAATGATGCAAACTGTGTCAAGCTGTCAAATGAAACACAGTAGACTTTATTGGTGTTTTTCTGTATTTAGACTTTCAAGTCACAGAAAAGGATTAAACAACAAAAACCATTTAAGATTACAAAATGAATAGGAAAGCTATAAATGCCATTCTGTAAAACCAACGTAAGCCTGGTCCTAAACCTGTCAAGAGGGCTAGAGTAGACCCAAGACTGGTCTGCCCTCCTCTCTCCAGTCATAGGCAATGCAATTTGGGGATTCAAGCCCCAGGCCTGACCACTCAGAGACAGTGTCTTTATTGCCATAAGGATTGGTTAGAAATGCTTAGATGCTCCAGTCTAAGTCAGTCAGCCTCTCAGGAAGATTTTTGCTGTAATTATTTGAAAAAAACAAAAGTCACTCTCTCCTGAGATCCAAGATTTTAAGGTAGATTAAAGTCTGGAAGCAGAGGGCCAGAGCCAAGACTGGCTGTACTGTCTGTGGGGTTTAGTGTAAAATGAACACTACTAGGAATTTCAAGATGTTCATCACGATGGGATGATCGTATCTCCCCCAAAATTTATATGTTGAAGACCTACCTCTCAGTATTCCAGAATGTGACCTTTTTTGAAAACAGGGTTATTGAAGATGTAATTAGTTAAGTTACAAAGAGGTCACTAGATTGGGCCCTAATCCAATATGACTTTATCCTTCTAAAAGGGGGAAATTTGAACACAGAGACACAAAACACCATTTGGACATTGTATTAGTTTGTTCTCACACTGCTAATGAAGACATACCCAAGACTGGGTAATTTTAAAAGGAAAAAAGTTTAATTGACTCACAGTTCAACATGGCTGGGGAGGCCTCAGGAAACTTACAATCATGGCAGAAGGGGAAGCAAACATGTCCTTCTTCACATGGAGGCAGCAAGGAGAAGTGCTGGGCAAAAGCGGGGAAAGCCTCTTGTGAAACCATCAGATCTCATGAGAACTCACTCACAACCAGGAGAACAGGATGGGGGAAACTGCCCCCATAATTCAGTTATCTTCACCTGATCCCTGCCACAACACATGTGGATTATGGGAACTACAGCTCAAGATGAGATTTGGGTGGGAACATAACCAAATCATATCAAACATGAAGGCAGAAGTTAGGGTGATGCATCTACAAGGCATGTCAAAGCATGACAGCAAACCACCAGAAGCTGGGGGCAAGGTATGGAACACATTCTCCCTGACAGCTTCAGAAGGAACCAACCCTGCCGATACCTGTGAGACCATCAATTTCTGTTGCTTAGGGCCTCCAGTTTGTGGTACTTCATTGCAACAGTTCTAGAAAATCACAGTAACAGCAGAGCATTAAACCAAGCCTCGTGCCCTTCTCAGCATGGGGCTCGGTGGCGTGCACAGGTTGCATACCCATGACGTCAGCCCTGCCTGCAGCTGTCCATTCCACCAAGTCCAAGGAAAGCACACCTGAGGGGAAGGGCTGCAGGAGAGTGAGAGGAAGTCTTGAAGCCAGGGTTTAAGCTTTAAATCTAGTGTATCACTTCAGGTCTCTTCAAAGGAAATGCCAAGGTCTGATTGGACGTGCAAGTGAAGTAAGTCTTCAGGGAAATGTCTCTGAAGGTAAATAAGGGAGGAGGGGGCAAAACAGGAGAAGGCAGGGAGAGGCTTCCATCTGCATTGCTGGCCTAGCACCCTGAAAGCAGTGAGGGAAAGGAAGAGAACTGGGTAGGAGACTCATCTTGCAGAGCAGCTTAGAGAAAGTCCTGACCAGGCTGATGAGGAGCTCTAGAGCAAAGTACTCAAAGGAACGCTGCATGAGGTAGGAATCGCCCAGCTGATTATACCTGCCCTGCTCAGTCATTGGCTGGGAGAGCCTAGGAGAAAGCATGGCCACCACATGGACACTGTGGGAAATTCAAAAGTGTGGCTGCTGGAGGCTTTCAGTCAATGACCCTGGATCCACCAGCTGCTCTTAATGTGAGATCTGAATGATACAGCTCAATGACCACCAGCAACCACATGTCAGAGGTAGCCACTTCCATACACATTTGGGAAACAGCTCCTCCACAGTGTATAGAACTTCTCTTCCTAAAGAGAAACACAGAAGGAAGAGGCTAGCAGGATAAACTGCAGCCCCTATCTCTGCATTTGAACTTGAGACCATACCTGGTACTCATTCTCTTCCCCTTTCACTATCTATTGAAAATGTTCCGCTCCTGTGTTATCACCTCAGTAGGTCTTAATGGCTTACTTGGTGGTGTGACCCAAACCCTTATTCAGGGATCTCAGCCTGGGAGTGCCAAACAAATCTGTTCTGGTTACAATGGACCAAAAAAGCACTAGTTGGTGCCCAAGTGAGTCACCTGGGTTCCATACACATTTCCCTATTGTATAAAAGCCTTACTTCCTCCTCCTGGTCAGAATCAGTTAGCCAGAGAATAAAGACTTCTCTTCTCTCCTGCTCATCCATGGACACATGAACTTCCCAGTGCCCTGGAAGAAGCCACATCGTCCGCTGGACTGTCTGTCCCAAATGGCAGAACTGCTTATACCACAGCTTGACCTATTATAGAGTCCTTTCTTCCTTCAAGCCCCACTCCCAGTCACCAGCCTTCCATGTCACCCAGTATATGAGCTGAAGAAGCAGTCCAAAGACCAAGGTACAGAATATGATGCCTCCAGGACCTGAGGTGGTTTATAAGGAGCTGTGCTACCTGCCATCTTCAAAGTAGGGAATGCAGGATATGACCATTTGACTTTTACTTTGGAGGTTATGTTCTAGAAATCCCCTGACACCTGGATCCCTAAAATGTTTACTGAAGTGAGAGGTCCTTGACTTATCACCGAGTTCACCTCCCATATGTTAGAATGCACGCATCTTATGAGGGTGTCCAACACACTAACAACTTCTTGCTCATGCTGCCACATCAGCATCATGCCATCAATGTATGGTATGAACGTGACACTCCTCAGGACATGCAGATGTTCAAGATCTCTTCAGGTTGTATTATGACAGAGGAAGGGAGAGTTAACATAGCTGTGAGGCAAAAGTGTAATTATCGTTATCTGTTCTTATAACTATGAACTGTTTTTGACCATCTGTTCTGATTGGAATAGAAAACAATACATTCAGCAAATCAATGGCCACATGTGCTACACCTGAGGCCTGGATAAATCTACTCTAGCACTGACACCACGTCTGTACAGCAGCTGCGATTAGGGCTACTTGGCTGACTTTTATCTGTAGTCATTCTTTAGGGTCCATATAGTTTCTGCCAGGGCCAGACTGGTGAATGAAGTGGGATATAATGGGGGTCACCACCTTTCATCCTTCAGGTTTTCAATGGTAGCATTAAGCTTTACCATTCCCTTGGGCTGTAATTTTGTTTTGATTTACTCTTTTGGTGGAGGATGGGAGGGAGCAAAAACAGCCCACACTCCTGCC
This sequence comes from Cacajao melanocephalus, assembly GCA_963573385.1. Taxonomy (NCBI): domain Eukaryota; kingdom Metazoa; phylum Chordata; class Mammalia; order Primates; family Pitheciidae; genus Cacajao; species Cacajao melanocephalus. The sequence goes on along the minus strand of CAUYLG010066169.1, from coordinate 141,453 downwards.
ACATTCAGACACTGGCTGAGAGCAGACCAGGGAGAGCATGGCAGCTGAGTGAATAAGAAGAATCCTAAATGGTGGCAGGTGAGGGTGTCTGCTAGCTACTCACTGTAGCTTGAACTCTCAGTGGGAGAACTGATCGACACACCTGCACAGTCACCACTGCTGGACCTATCTACATTTATACATCGATCTCTACATCTCCATCTATATTGAAATACGTCTATTTTATCATACTCAAGTAAGACTTATCACTAGAATTCAAAGATATTTATTCATATTAGAAGATATTTTGGTGAAATTCACAAAATCACAAGGTAAAGTTGGGAGCATATAAGCAAATCAAAAAATGGAAACAGTTTTTCATTTTCTTTGGTGCTTTTCTGTATTTTTAAAATTTTCAACATGTAAGTCTTCTGAGATTGCATAGAAAGATTCATAGTTATTTTTCAAAGAGAATTAAGAAACTTAGCTGCTGGTTCTTTGCATCTAGAAATAATGCTTTCAGAACCTGCTGATAAAGGTACCCTCAGGTACCTTTGAGATACCTGAGAACAATCAGAATAATCAAGTCTCCCCGTTCTGTTCAGTTCTGTCACATGCACAATGACATGCCTGCCACTGGGTTACTGTCATCTGCACCACCTCGGTAGCATCCCACCTGTGAAGGATAACGTGCAACTTATCCACGGGCCCCAGCATGGTCTCTTTCCCTCTGAGCAACAACAGAAAGAGCCATGATAGATAGTATCAAGAAATAGTCACCTCCTTTGAATAGTCAAGGGCTCTATAACCTGGAATAATATTGCCTTCACATAGACAGTAAGATTTAATTTAGTGTTTTGGAGCCCAGCAAACAAGTTTCCTGAGAAAAAGCTTTCTTTAAACACAGCAACTCAGGCAACTTGCACATACATGAACCAAGAAGGCCTGGAACATTCAATAAGCTGGATACAAGTTGAGCCACAAGAGCAAACTAAGCACACTTAAAAATAACAATATGGATAAGAAGGATAATAATTATAATCTCTCTGGTGAGATAGAAGGTCACTGTGACCACCAGACACAATGCCAAATATCCTGTTGGCAGGATGTTTCCTTGGCCCTTGTGCATTTGTGAGCTCAGAGCCAGGCTGCAGGCAGGCACCAGCCCCAGCTTTCACTTGCTTACCATCAAGTGACTGCTACGAGCTCAGGTTGCAGATTTGTTTATATTTAGATGAACAGGTGTGTGGCTCCGTTCTAAATCAAGTCCGTGCCCTGCTGTTGTCATCTTAATGCGCTTCATATAGCTGGAATAATTTAATATGGAAAAGGGCGACACTCCTACCCTGACTTAGGCTTAGGGCTGCACCCTGCTTGTGGAAATTTTGTGATAACTTCAGTTCAGATTCAGTGCATCGTTCCCTTTTTGTATAAATCTGCAAAGGTTCTTGTACCAGCAGGTGGTTTCCTGCGAGAAAAGGAATGAGAGAGAGCCCAGGTTCCTAATGTGGCTTCATTATAAGAGCAGGTTACCTCTTCCTCCTTGCCTTTGCAACCTGGGGATATTTTATAATTGCCGATTTTCAGTTGGCCCCTCATTAATATACCAATATTGTTGTGAAACTCAAATGACACCATTTAGGTGACTGTGCTTCATAAGTGCTAAAGAACTCCACAAATGCAAACTCAATATGATGCATGTAAAAGATGTTTACAAAGCTAAATATACTCTACAGATGCAAACTAGTACAGTGGATGAAAGTGTCCTGCAAGCAACGTTATAAATGTCAGAAACATGAGAGAATTCAAGACCAGGATTTCTCAAAGACAGTGACTTTTCTGTCAGCTTATTTAATTGTCATTTTATTAAGAATTCTGATGGAAATGTAACATATAAGGAAGTGGAAATGCTGGTTACACTGTAGTTATTCTGCTAAGTATTTGAGCTCTGGAACTTACACAGGTTTTCATTCTGATAATAAGAATTCTACAAACCAGGCGACAGGGATAGACCATATATCATTTTGTGACATCCCTAAAAGAAGTGGCTACCAAGTGGGAGGCTTTTCAATGAGGGAAGGAAAAGAAAATGTTTTTTCCATTCAGATTTCACTTCTGTTTATCATAGGGATCATCATGTGTTATTAAAAGTGAAATAAATATTTTATACAAGAAATAATTTTGACTTTTTATCAAGTAGCTTCACCATAGGTGTCTCTTAATAAAAAGTTTCCTGTCTACCAAGTGACTCCTTTAGCCCATATTCTAGTGGACCTTCTACTAAATAAGTGAACGAATGCACAAGGACATCAGCCTTCAGAAGCATGCATGACGGCATGGGCACTTGGAATGCACTTGAGTTTTCTATGGTCATTCTATCCTCACTCATGTGTAAAGTCTCCTTAAATGCTCTGAAATACAGGCAGGTAAGACAGATGTGTCACTACAAATATGCTTACCTAACAAACACAAAATTCCCAGCATCATAAAATCCAGAGAAGGAAAAGCCTTGTAAGGGCCTCTAGTACTCCCCCTCCCCTGGACAGGAAATCTCTCTGCAACTGCCTGTCCATAGCCACCCTCCAAGTCAGACCTCTACTCACCCAGGCCTCTGCTTAGCACTGCGAGCTACCTGGGGCATCCAGCCCGGGTCTTGTGCACTGACCAATTTCCTGTTTTTTGTGGGGATTTTTATTTGTTTGCTTTGTTTGGTTGGTTTTTAGACAGAGTCTTATTCTGCTGCTCAGCTCACTGCAACCTCTGCCTCCAGGTTCAAGCGATTCTCATGTCTCAGCTTCCCAAGTAGCATGCCAGCACAACTGGCTACTTTTTTTTTTTTTTTTTTTTTTTGGTATTTTTCGTAGAGATGGGTTTCACCATGTTGGCCAGGCTGGTCTCGAATTCCTGATCTGAAGTGATCCGCCCACCTCAGCCTCCCAGCATACTGGGATTACAGGCATGAGTCACCATATCCAGCTCAATTTCCTGTGCATTTCAGCGAAGTTCAAACTGCAGGTGCTAATCTATTAGAGCCTGTAGAAGTCCTAACTCCTGGTCTCTCTTTCCTGCTAGGAAGTACTTGATGTTTTATCACAGTGAAAGGGAAGAAATCTCCACTTGTTACTGCCAACCTGAGCAATGGCATGTCTAAAATGGTTTAAGTTAGATCAAGGGATTTGTTTTTTAAAAAGTAAAACATTTCTCCTGTCTACTTTTACTTGTTCTTTTTTCAATACAGAGATATACAAATTTTAGATTATTTAAACAAGTGAGTAATGAAATAAGAATTTTAAACAGATTATAACAAACTGAAGAACACTAATGAGATTGATGGGGATGAGTGGAAGATGGTGGGGAAAAGTAGAGGTGGGGAGATTGAAGGCAGATGAATGGAGATAGAGGAGTGATAGAGCAAAAGCAGCAAAGGCCAACAAAAACAATAACACACAAACAGAGGAGGAGGACAGAGTGGGAATGAAGGAAGAAGGAAGGAAAGAAGAAAAGAGGGAGGAGAGGGAAGGAGGAAATAAGAAAGGAAAGAAAGAAGAAAGAGAGGAAGAGAGGTAAAGGCCAACAGAAAGAATAACTTGCAAACAGAAGAGGAGAACAGAGTGGGAGTGAAGAAAGGAAGCAAAGAGGATGGAGAGGAAGGAAGGGAGGGAGAAAATAAGAAACGAAGGAAAGAAGGAAAGGAGAGGAGAGAGAAGGAGAAAGGAAGGGAAGGAGGGAGGAAGGAGAGAATGAAGGAAGGACAGAAGAGACAGAGAAGGGGGAGGAGCAAGTTTGAAGTGAGTGATTGGTCAGAGGTAAATTACTCAATAGACTCCAGGTTACCTGCTATAATAATAATTGCTAATAACATTTATTGAATGTGTACTATCTCCCAGATACTATTCTAAGTACTTTAGATGTAATCCTCATCACAACTCTCTGAGTTTGACTCAATAATGATAATTATAGCCGTCACTCTCAGACACGAGAAAGCCATACCCCAGAACTCGAGGTAATGACTGGCAGAGTCAGGATTCAAGCCTAGGTGGGCTGGCTTCGTACTTCTCAGCCACTTGTCTCTAGTCCCCTGCACCTGCCTCTTATTCTCCAAGCTGACCATGCATTACACTATCCACTAAGATTTCTATGAGCCTTACAGAAGTTGAAAGCAGCACTCTATTTAGTAGTGTCAGCAGATTACAAAGTCCGTAGTAGAATTTAAATTTATTTTCTTCAGTGATGTTTCAAAACATACTTTAGAAGTTTACAGATGCTTGGCAATTTTCTAGCTGTTTCGAGCTCCTTTAACAGTGCCAAGATTTTTAATTGCCTTATTGTTTTGGTTAGAGTGACTAGAGTTGCTTTATTCCTTGTTAACTAGAGGCTTTAAATAAAACCAGCATTTATTTCTGCTTCAGATCAAATTCTTGTTTTGTGGTCTAGTTAAGACTAAGTAGGAAATATGAGAGAAAAATTTTAAAAGCTGGGAATAAATATTACATGTACACAATCAATGCAACCAGCAAATGTTTAGTGAATAAATGAAATTGATTAATCATTGCCTGATAACAGCTTTTCAACTACCTCTAACAGTTTAAAGAAAACCTGGTAAAACTCATTCTAGAAACCCCTTCTGAAAGTACTTGCCAGTAGAAGAATGGTTCCTAATGATTAAGATCAAAGAAGTATCATTTATTTTCTATGAGTCTGCTGAAATTAAGCTTACCATCCATCCAGGAAAATTGAGTTATTTTAGGTACCTTAAACAGAGGAGCATTAATGGAAGAAATTAATTATTTAAAGAGATGTTGCATAAACATGAGCTGCAGGAACAAAAAGGAAATAGGGCTCATACCCAGAGAGTGAGAACAGATGCCCACCACTGCCCTTGAGCTGGAGTTCACAGTCTACATGCACTGCTGAGCTTCTGGAGATGCTGTGAGTTTCCAAAAGCAAGTAGAGCAGGGCAACTGTGGAGATGAGAAGCCATTTAGATCTCACTTGTATAGAGGGTGTCTAGATGAGCACATTACTATGGCAGAAGTATATACACACCATCCTTCCAACTATCCCAACTGCTTTGGTTTGGCATTCTAAGTAGCATGTACAAACCAACTAACTGTTCTCAAAAAATAATAATAAAATAGAAGACATGCAGGAATTTGGTAAAAGGTATTTTATAAGTGTCTAGGTACTTAAAAATAAATCTAGGGAGCATTTTTCACTGCCTACAGGAGTTTTTAAACAACTGGTTTCTTGTCTCTTCTATGTTTGATTTTTAACATTGTCATTATTATTATTATTATTTTTGCCTTAACCTTAACAACCACTTTTCAAATTTGGTGACTTACCACATTTTCCTTTGGCTTATAAAGATAATAATACTTACCTGCCCTTTAAATGGATTATGAAATTAATTATTGAGTGAGGGGTATTAAGCTTTTAGGAAAGAGTTTATTGAAGAACAATTCTGATTGTAAAGTGCCACCAAGACTGTAAGAATATCATACTAAGTCACTTAATGCAGTCAGAGATGATGTTCACATGTTTTATTATAGCTCTTATGAGAGCAGTTATTTCAAGGAGATTGCTTTATTCTGAACCCTGCAGCTGATTTTGAGGTTGATGGTATTTAATTTTATGTATGTATTCAGAGAGAAATGAAATGGCTTGATGGTGACATGCACTTCAGGATTTCTCTTTTATTGGATTGAAAAGCAGGTACTTAGACTTGCATTAACGTCTGAAGCAAAGAAAGCCATGATTGGACCAAGTTTCATGTTAGGAAAAACAGCGACATTTTGGAAATTAATTAATCTTATCTGGAACTGCAGGTGCATTACATTAAATTTGATCAAATGCTGAATGGCATCTGCAGTCAAGCTAATTTCACTAAGGGCCAAGAAGATGGTGTTACATTGAGGCGGGGCTAGTCAAGTGAATCTTGTCCATCAGCACAGTGGGGAATCTGCTGAGCTTACAGATTTAAAATCCTCAAAACAATTTCCCTCTCCTTAGAGATTTTCCTAAGTGCATGTGGATTTGGGCTGAGATTCCTCCCCACTGGACCCACTAAAAAGACTTTTCCTCTCTCTCGTTGACAGTTCTCAACCTGTACATAAAATACATTCAAGAAAATGTGATGTGAAGGGTTAGGTTAGTTCATGGATCATGGCATTTAAGAGGAAGAAGCACCCTTGAAAGGTTAAGATCAGGATTCACTTTCATGTGTGAGATAAATACTGACTAGTAATCAGGAAGTAGGCAACATTAGTAAGATTGCATTTAAAATACAGTACAAAATGGGGGTGACTTTCAGTGAATTCTTGAAAATTCCTTTGCCATGACATAGTATCATGGTTAGAAACATGGGAACTAGACACAGGTGGCTTGGGTTTACATCCTTACTCTATCACTTAGTAAATGTAAGATTTAGAGCAAATTGCTTAACCATTCTGGGGCTGTTTCCCTATAAAGTGAATATAAAATGAAACCCTATAAAATGAATCCAACAATAGTGCCTATTTCATAGAGTTATTGCAAGGATTAAATTAGTTAAAATCCGTAAAGAACTTAGAATGGTGCTTAGCACATAGTAAGTACTACATATGTGTTTGTTAAGTAAACAAATTCCTTTCTCAAGACAAGAATCTCATTCCTAGCTTTATACACATAATGCACGCAAGCAAGTTACCATGCTGAAGCAATCAATCCTTCTGAGAAAGAAAACCACGGATTCCCAGAGCCTTATTTTCAGAATCACTCATGTTGCTTCCAGACATTGGCTATTTAATCCTTCCAGAACAACCGAGAGAATTTACGCAAATAAACTTCTCCTTTTACAGAAGAGAATGCTGCTGTACAGGAAGATCAAGTGTTTTCCTTGAGATGACCCACAGAACTCAACCCTTTCTCCATGTTTACTCCATTACTAGATGCCCTTGCTGTTAGGCACGAAGTAATCCTAAATTGATATGACATTAAAACAAACAAACAAACAACAACAACAAAAACTTAAAAATGTAAGATTCAAACTCATTTTTAAAAGTCAGGGTACATATAGAGAAACAAATCCACTGTATGATATTTATGCAACTTTTAAGAAACAGTATCATTTCTTCTGATGGTTGTGGGAAACTAATGAAGTAAGTACTGCTGAATGGACTTCAGTTTCCACTCGTATTTCCTAAGTGAGAAAGAAACTGAAACATGTGGCTGGGTTTTTAAAAAATAATGAGTTATGTATGTAAGTTACATTTAAATTCATAGAAATGTGATTTGACTCTGCCAGGTCAAGCAAGAAAAATTATTATTAGGGTAAATCAGGGAGTATGGAGAGCTTCAAGGTCCCTCATTACTGTGAGATGTAAAACTTGGTCAAGGTATAAAAAGGGTAGAAATGAATTTGAGAAGAGTATCTGATGGGGATGACAGACATGTTCACCTCTCCCCTCCAAGTAGCTCCTTGTCGAGTTTTGAAAAACAATCTTTGCCTATAAAAGTTTCTTCATGCCAAATCCTGTTTGTGCAAGAATCCTTGAACTTCACCCAGTCCAGCAAAGTGTCTTACAGGCAGGAGAGAGGAAAGCAGAGAGAAGGGAGGGAGAGAAGAAAAAGAGATCAGGAAAAGAGAGAGTGAGAGCCAGAAAGTGAGGGGGAGGGGGGAAGTGACACAGATTTTCAATTACTTCCATGTTAAGTCATGGTTTGAAAAAAAATTGGTAAATTCTAATGCTAATTTTCCCAAATACCAAAGCAATATATGCTCATTGCACAAGACTAGGAATTTTTAAAAAAGACAAAAGAAAATCAAACTTACTAAAAGTATTTCACTTCACTGTGAGTATGTGAATATGCTGGGCTACATGATTGGTGCCTCTTCCCAATACACACACACACACACACACACACACACACCCCTGTTTCCTGTGCCTATGAATTCACATAGATTTTAAAAATCACATTAGTATCTAAGAATATAGCTTTTTAGCTTAGTTTTACTCTTTATTATATCATGAGTCATTTTCTATGCCCGGCAATATGTTCCATAGATTTTGTTTGTCTCTAGCATATTTTATGCAATTAGTTAATGTAATTTATTCAATCAGTTACATACTAATGGATGTTGTTTCCATTATTTTCTTAAAATAAATAATGTGTATATTGTGAATCTTGATGTAATTCTACAGTTATTTCCTTAGGAAAATTTTCTAGAAGTGGAAATTCTGAATCAAAGTGTGTGAGTATTTTAAAGCATCTAATATGTAACATTGTGTTTTGTGTTTTCTCTGGTTTTAGTGAGAATTGAATATTAATCTCTTTTCCCAATATAAAAATTCCAGTTTATTAGGTAAACTGTTTTTCTGTTTAATTCATAATTTTTGCTTTGTTCTGCATTATGCTATTTCCTATACTTTCCTCTGGGTTATATTTTATAATTACCTGTTTGAAGGATTAGGCAATTAATTTTTATTCTTTCTATAGAAACATTGCTAACTACTTCAAGTGAAATATCTAATTTAAACCTAAAAAGAACTCAGTAGATATTATTCTTAGCTCCAGTTTATAGATAATGAAATGGACTCAAATAAGTTAAATAACTTCCAAAGTTCACACAGCGATCAGATGATGAAATCTGGGCTTGATCTCCTCACATAATGTAAAGATTCAAAGACAATGAAATTCCTTACCTATGAGTACAAAGCTGTGGGAACAACCCATGAGATGGATGGGTCCTATTCTTTCCTGATCTTCTCTTAAAATGAAAGATACTTTACATTTTCTACCTAGGATAATGTTTTCTGTTTTATTTTGCTAGAAATAGCATATATTAATTGAAAATTTAATGGCAATTTCTAACATTATCACATGATAAAATTTATCAAGTAGTTTCCTACTGAAAACTTACCAAGAGTTTTCCTAAGAATGCTATTTTTAATGATTCTTACAAATGTTACAGAAATATTTGGAAAGATACATTCCCTGTTTATACAATAGAACATCTATTATATATCAGATAAGTTGAATTAAATTTTATTCACATTTATTTTATTCAATTTTTACTCATTTTTAAAATTTTACTCATTTTCAGTTATTTTTGTAGACTTGTTTTGCCCCAGCCTGGGAGTAGTGTGATGTCTCTCTTTCAATGCCTTCTTACCTTTAATTCTTCTGTGTATAATATTAACAATGCCTCCTCCACTCTCTACTTGCCTAATTTACTTTGCCTTTTCTTTTATTTCCAAGATTCTCCTTTCATTTGACTTTACAACTGAATTCCATATATATTATTATTTGGATCTTGATTTTTTGTTTTTGTTTTTGATACTCAAGATTAATCCATTCACAATTATTCTGGTAACTAACGTGCTTGGTTTTTACTTCTGCTTTTCCTTTTTCTTTTTTCCTTTTTCTTTCCTTCTCACATGTCCCAAATGCTATGATTCCAGCTTTTATTTATATTACATACAGAGGAGAAAGCTCCAGCTCTTTAGTCTGGTACCTGTCTTGGTCTGTTTGTGATGTTATTACAGAATACTTTAGACTGGGTTATTTATAAAGAAATTAATTTTCTCACAGTTCCAGAGGCTGGGAAGTCCAAGGTCAGGGCACCAGGATCTTGTAAGGACCTTCCTGCTGCACGATCACATGGTGAACGGCAGCAAGTCAAGAGTGCAAGAGACAGTGCACCCTCTTCTAGGAGCCCTTTTAATAATGGCATTAATCCCTTTATGAGGGTAGAGTCTTCATAATCTAAACACCTCCTATTAGGCCCTGTCTTCCATTACTGTTGCATTGAGGATTAACTTTCAAACACATGAATCTCTGCAGGACAGATTCAAACTATTGCAGTATCTGTAAGTCTTTCTGGGGCCTGGTCCTAACTATTTCTACAACCTCCAGGCATCCATCCTTCCCGCCATGACTTCCAGTACACCTGAACTGCTTTGCATTCTTGCCTACACAATGCTGCTTCATGCTCTAGCTTTATTTGTGTTGTTCCACTTATCAGTAATGCTCTTGCTGTAGTTTTTCACCTAGCTAAATCTCATTGCCTTTCCCAGAATTATTCTGTCATCTCCTCCAGAAGTTTTCTCTGAAATATCCTCTGAGACTTCTAATGTGTTCTCCTAGCACCTTGCATGCTAGGTGCTCTATCAGAATGTCTCTTGCCAGGAGAAGTTTATCAATTATAAATAAACAAATGTCAAGGAGACTTCTGTTTATAATTACAGTATTTCTTCATGAGAGGTTTAGCAATTTACTAATAAAAATGTAGGGCTTTCTTTTAAACTGAAAAACAGCTGCTGTTACATAAATGGTTCTATCAATTCAGACAATGGACATGATCATAATAAAAATCATAGACACAGCATCACAGTAATAGCCACTTTCATGAAAGTATGAAGAACAGCATCCCACATGCACAGGAATCTATTTAGATTTGGAAGCCACCTGTCTGTTGAGCCAACATATTGATGTCCATAAAGGTGATGTTCTACATTATCCTTAAATAGCTCCACTCCTCTCAGCAATTGCTCTAACAGTCACCAGCTGATGTGTCAGAGGTGGGCACCAAGATCTTACATCTATGCCAATAGCTCAGCTCCAGGATAAACAAGAAAGCCCTGCGAAGCCCTTTCTTAACTTTTTCTTTCTTAGTTCAGCTATGTCTCAGATCATGGCCTTAGTTTGACAAACACTTAAAGCAGGGACTGGGAGCTTTAGCAAAAATGACAGATGACACTGGGTCCTCACAAAAGCCCAACTTGTGACCCAGAATGTTTCAGGCAGGTGCCATCTTCACACAGGACAGGTATTTGTGCCTTTATGCATTGAGTTCTTTATAGCATAAGTGAAATAGAACTTCACAAAACTTCACACCCAGAGGGAAACAATTAGAAGGGTCTTGCCAACTTGGCAAGTGAATGTCACTAGGAAGCTGTGCTGACAGATATCACCTCTCTCTACAGGAGTCCCACTTTTCAGTGCAACAGTGAAAAACATTTGTGACTTTTGAAAGAGTAAGAGCATCTGTCAAAGCAGGCACACACAAAAAAAGGGTAAGAAGATGACACAAAGGGCCATGCCAGAGAACAACAAAGATTGGACACAATCAAAGTTTGAGGTGGGGGAGAGGTGGGGATGAAAACAATCATACCAGAAACAGCATGTGCCCTCTGGGTGGAAAGGAGAAGACAGGGCTCACTTTATGCACTGTGGCCAAGCTTGAATTCACAGAGACCAATCAGGGATTCTGCACTTCTCACTATTTTGGGGTGGAGTTTTCTCTCCCTCCCTCCAACTTATTTAGCTGGGATTCTTTTGGTTGCAAGTGACAGAAACTACAATCCAAATTTGCTCAAAACAAAAGAAGACAAGAAAAAAAAAGGAGAAAAGAAAGAAAGGAGAGAATGGGGGAAAGAAGAGAGAGGAAGGAAGGAAGGAAGGAAGGAAGGAAGGAAGGAAGGAAGGAAGGAAGGAAGGAAGGAAGGGAGGGAGGGAGGGAGGGAGGGAGGGAGGGAAAGGAGGGAAGGAGGGAAGGGGGAGGAGAGAGGGAAGGAAGGGGGAGTAGGGAGGGAGGGAAGGGGAGGAGGGAGGGAGGGAAGGGGGAGGAGGGAGGATCACTCACTAAAAAGCTCAGTATTTGGGTCAGATCTGGGACACAAAAGGTATCATTACAGCTCAGTCTTGCTCTCCTCAGTCCTGGACTCAGATTTTATCTTGTGTGGGCTTTACTCTCAGTCAAGCACTTCATTTTGTGTGGCAATAGATCTTCAAGAGTTATGCCCCATATTCTTAGAAACCTCCAAAAGAAAAATAGTATTTTTCCTCCAATATGTCCAAGGGACCTGAAGCTCCTTGGTCTGGATTTGTTTGGCTGGGATCTCCTATGCATTCCTGAAGCTCCACTGATACCACATGGCTACAGAGACCATTGCCCAAAGAGTAAACAGGCCCTGATATCAGAAGAGGAGGCGGGTTTTAGAAGAGCAGAAATAACAGAATAAATATTTTGTTGGGTCACTGGTTTGAGGACGAGCTGACATGAAGCATTTAGAGGAAGTTGGCCTGGTTGTCTGCTGAACATCCTATCTCTGTCTTTGGGGAACACCACCTTTATTTGTGGAACTTCCCTACTTCACAAGGTCTAGTGGAACTGCCAATTACAAGGCTCTGACCACAGCATGAATATGTGACTCAAGTCAGCCAATCAGATTTCCTCTCTGGAAAATACAGTATTTAGCTCTGAGACACAAAGGGTCATTGCAGCTGCGTTACCCAAAGACAGAGCCCGAAAGGGAGGGCAAGAGAGTCTGTTTCTAAACTCCCAGTCACCCACTGGTGCCTCAGTTCCTGCCCTTCCACAAGGCTCACTGCTCAGCTCTTCCTTCAATTCTGTGGCTTACTCAGTGTGTACCCACAAGTGTCCTATTGCTTGTGTTAGGGCCAATTTCTGCAGAGTCAGCCTCAAAGCCTGACTGCAGTAGGGCTCGCTTCAGAGGCTCTCATAATAGTTCACATTACCTTAGATGTCAAGGACTGGACCTAGGTTTTTGTCAAGTATCACGCCCGGCCCTGAATGGAAATAGTTTTCTAACTAACTTCAAACCTAGATCTGTGTACTCCTTCTCAAATATGTATCTGTTAGCATGTTGAAAAGGAAAATCAACTAATGAGAGGTCAGGCAAAATACTCACTGATTTTCCATTCATATCTTCATTAATTAGATGATTTATTTATTAAGCACCTATTTTGTGAAAGGCATTGGAGACACCATGTTGGGCAAAAATAAACCTTCCGTTAACTCAAGGGCCTTGGCAGGGAGAGCCCAAAAACTCGAAAATGAGTATACACTTCGTAGGAATTTCCTAGGACTATGTAATAAACTATCACATGCTGGGTGACCTAACAGAAACTTACTCTCTCACAGTTTTGGAGGGCAGAAGCTTGGAATTAAGAAATTAAGATGCTGACATGGCTGTGCTTCCTCTGAAGTTTCTTTTTTCTTTTTTTTTTTTTAATTTATTATACTTTAAGTTCTGAGGTACAGGTACAGATCATGCAGTTTGTTACATAGGTATATACATGCCCTGGTGGTTGTTTACTGCATCCATCACCCATCATCTATATTAGGTATTTCTCCTAATGCTATGGAGTCTCACTCTGTCACCCAGGCTGAAGTGCAGTGGTACAATCTTGGCTCATGGCAACCTCCACCTCCTGGGTTCAACCAATTCTTATACCTCAGCCTCCCAAGTAGCTGGGATTATAGGTGTCTGCCACCATGCCCAGTGAATTTTCATATATTTAGTAGAGATGGGGTTTTGCCATGTCAACCAGGCTTGTCTCGAACTCCTGAGGTAGGGTGATCCAACTGCCTTGGCCTCCCAAAATGCTGGGATTACAGGCATGCGCCGCCACGCCCAGCCTTCCTCTGAAGTTTCTAAAGGAAAATCCTTCCTTGCCTCTTCCAGCTTTGGAATTCCTTGGCTTCTAGACACTTCACTCCAATCTCTGCCTCCATTTTTATATCATCTTTTTCTCTGTGTATCTCTGTTTTCACTTCGTATAAGGACATCAGTTATTGGATTCAGAGCCCACTCTAAATCCAGGATAATTTTATCTCAAGATCCTTGACTAATTACATCTACAAAGGGCTTTGTTTTCAAATAAGATTACATTCTAAGGTTCCCAGTGGGAAGGACTTTTTCGGTAACACTATTCAACACACCATATAACTCACTATATAACTGCAAACTGAATTAAAGTAACAAAAGGAAAGATTATGGTAGTATGAGTAGGGAAGAAAGGAGCATGAACTAGCCTATGGGTATAGTAGTTTTCTCTCACATTGCCCCAAACTACCACAAAGTTAGCAGCTTAAAACAATATCTACCCATTACCTCAAACTTCTGTAGGTCAGAATTCCAGGAACAGTGGAACTGGATTCTGCACTCAGACTCTCAGAGCTAAAATCAAGGCTTTGGGCACACTCACTTTTAGTCTGTCTTTGGGGAACACAAAGAGGATTCCTACAACTGCAAGATCTGTTTCTTGCAGTCGTAGAAATGAGGTCCTGTTTCTTCACTGGCTGCTCTGCACTGAATTCATTTGTTGGAACCTCCAATGTGACTGCATTGGGAGAGTGGGTCTTTGGAGGTAATTAAGGTTAAATAAGATTCTATTTGCCTATTGATGGCCTTATAGAAAGATGAAGAGAGATTCTCTGTCTCCACATGCAAGCACATAAAAAACGGCGTGTGGGAATACAGTAAGAAGGTGGTCATCTGCAAGCCAGGAAGGTGGTCATCTGCAAGCCAGGAAGAAAGGTCTGGCCAGAAACTGACCCTGCTGGACCTTAATCTAGGACATCCTGCCTTTGGAACTGTGAGAAAATAAATGTCTGCTGTTTAAGCTCCCAGTCTGTGGTGCTTTGTTAAAGCAGCCATGCAGATTAACATACAGGCTTACTGCTGGGGACTGTGATTGTGTTTGTCTGTTCTCATACTACTATGAAGAAATACTCAAGACTGGATAATCTATAAAGGAAAGAGGTTTAATTGACTCACAGTTCCACATGGCTGGGAGGCCTCAGGAAACTTACAATCATGGTGGAAAGCAAAGGAGAAGCAGGCACCTTCTTCACGGGGTGGCAGGACAGAGTGAGAACATGCAGGGGAAATGTCAGATGCTTATAAAACCATCAGCTCTGGTAAGAACTCATGCACCATCTCTCCATTTGCTTGGTAAATCTTCCTCCATCCCTTTATTTTGAGCCTATGTGTGTCCTTGCAGGTGAGATGGGTTTCCTGAATATAACACACTGCTGGGTTTTGACTTTTTATCCTATTTGCCAGTCTGTGTCTTTTGATTGGGGTATTTAGTCCATTTACATTTAAGGTCACAAGAACAGAAAATCAAACACCACATGTTCTTACTCATAGGCAGGTATTGAACAATGAGAACACATGGACACAGGGAGGGTAGCATCACAAACTGGGGTCTGTTGAGGGGACTAAGGGAGGGACAGTGGGGGGGAGGGAGGTTGGGGAGGGATAACACGAGGAGAAATGTCAGATATAGGTGACAGGGGGTTAGAGGCACTAAATCACATTGCCATGTATGTACCTATGCAACAATTCTGCATGATCTGCACATGCACCCCAGAATCTAAAATACAGTATAAAATATATTTTTTTAAAAAAAAAAGAACTCACACACTATCTCAAGAACAGCATGGGGGAAACATCCCCCAGTTTCCATGATCCAATTACCTCTACTTGGTATGGTCCTTGACACATGGAGATTATGGGGATTACAATTGAAGATGAGATTTTGGGTGGGGACACAGACATATGATATCAGTGATCAGTTCCTAGGAGCTACTCACACTCTGTCACATGGTCTCCACCATCTTCAAAGCCAGAAACAGAGAACCTCCCTCACGTCGTATTTCTTGCCTGCTTTAAATCTTTTTCTTCTGGAAGAGCCCAGATCCTCTTTAGAGATTATTTGATTGGGTTAGGCTCACCAAGGATAATCTCCTCATTTTAAGATCCACTGATTTGGGAATTTAATTATGTCTGCAAAGTCTCTTCACAGCAGTATCTAGGTTAGTTTCCCTGAATAAGTAGAAGATGTGAGTATACCAGGGGCCCACGTCTTAGGGGTCTGTATTAGAGTTTTCTATAGAGGGATATATATATACATATACATGTACATATATATATACACAGAGGGATATATATCTAGAAAGATATATATATATATAGATAGATAGAGAGAGAGAGAGAGAGAGGGATATGTACATATGTATATGTGTATATATATATATATCTAGAGGGATATATATATATATAGATAAAGAAAGAGGGATATATATCTAGAGAGAGGGATATATCCTCTTTATATATATATGTGTGTATGTGTGTGTGTGTGTGTGTATATATATATATAAAGACCTAATACTACTTAATAAACTCCTTTATATATATATATATATATATATATATATATTTATACAATCACAAGGTCCCACATAATAAACTCCTTTATATATATATATATATATATATATATATATATATATATATATAAATTTATACAATCACAAGGTCCCACAATAGGGCATCTGCAAGCTAAGGAGCAAGGAAGCCAGTCTGAGTCCCAAAGCTGAAGAACTTGGAATCTGATGTTCAAGGGCAGGAAGCATGCAGCACTGGAGAAAGATCTAGGCTGTGAAGCTAAGCTAGTCTAGCCTTTTCATGTTTTTCTGCCTGCTTTTATATTCTGGCTGTGCTGGCAGCTGATTAGATGGTACCCACCCACATTAAGGGTGGATCTGCCATTCCCAGTCCACTGACTCAAATGTTAATCTCCTTTGGCAACACCCTCACAGACACACCCAGGATCAGTACTTTGCATCCTTTAATCAAATCAGTTTGACAGTATTAACCATCACAGGGTCATCTTAGAATTTTGCTACCAGAGTAGGTTAAGGAAAGCTTGCCTGAGGAAGGGATAATAGAACTGGGACCTAGAGGATGCCTTAGCTAGATGAGGAGGGAGACGGAACATCAGAAGCAGAGTAAGAGTGTGGGGGAAAGAGTTGCTCTCATGAAACTGAAAAGAGGCCCACAGGCAAGAGCACAGAGAATAAGGGCTGGTGAGAGTGTGGACGGATCAGCTGGACCAGATCCTCAGAGCCACGCAGGTCACAAAAGGACACTGGACCATAGGCAGTTGAGTTCTCCCCTCTGCAGGGGGCTGTCAAAACCATAGGATGCAGGAGAATCACTGTAAGCCCCCTAGAGAATTTGTGACTCTGGGAAACACCAAGCCAACAGGAGGAATATTGAAAATACTTAATAGCTACTTAGACCAGGACACCAGCCTTCATGTGGATCATGCTCCCCTCCACAGGCCCTGACTATGTGGGCCTTAATCCTCCTCCAACTACTTGCTAGTTTGTAAAGAGGTCTGGGGGGTGTAGGGTATAATTTATCACCCAAACTGGGACAGTTTTGAGAATGACAGGTGTAATCCAGAACTTTCCTGGTGAAAGCAAGAATAAGAGTCACCTCAGTCTTTTGGAACTCAAAGCAGTGGATATTCACCAAGCAAAAAGGAAAATTTTAAAAATATATCAACTAAGTCTCACTCGTGCATAATGACTCTACATCAGCTCTATGCACTCCAAGCGAATACAGTTGAGTTCAGTAACTAATCTGGCACTAATTGTCACTCTGGGAAATTGTTCTCACACCTCAATTTCCCTACCTTGAAAGTAAGCTTATTGCTGTTTCTAGTTCAATTCATTCCATGTGAATTTCATTTAAATAGATTTATGAATAAGCGTTTCTTTCTTTGTCAATGTGTAAATTGCAAAATACCTCCTGTGGCTTTACATTGTAATGCCACTGGGGAGAAATTTGATCAGACAAATAAAAATTCCTGAATGAATAGTGAGAATTGTGCTGAGAGATTCCATATCTTTAAGGTCCGAGGTTGTTTAATCCTAGAGTATAAAGCCTTGACCGTGTCTTTAGTCCCTGTGTACAAAGGCCGTTCTCTATAGGAAGTCAGCCAGCTGTTGCTTAGCTCTGTTCTAGAGAAGAGGAAATCCCCACTAATTTCACAAGGGTGAATATTTACCCTTCTTCATATACCCGTATTTTCCCATTCCTGAGAGCCCGTCTCAAATCCCATCATTCTTGGGAATTCCTGGCTCATGACACCAGCCGGTGGCTCTCCGTCAAGTTACATATTTTATACCTTTTGTATGCATCACATGATGGGTATTTTATCTCATAACACCCTGTTCAGTAAGTGCCTTTGTTTAACAGTGTCCCATTTTTGTATGACTTCCCACCACCACATCCTCAAGTATAACAAATTGGGCTAATCAGCTTGAGCCCCTAGCTCTGGGGGACCCCTCACTGCTGTGAGGGCAGATGGCTAAAGTTTCATGTGGCAAGAATGAAGGGAAAGCTGGCTGGAAAGCAGATCTGAGGCCGGCGAACACTCGGTCAGCAAATCATAAGGATCCTGCAGGCAGCAGCTGAGAAACAGCACGCCAGGCCCTGCCCCTTCCACAGGCACCATTAGAACACATAGACCTTTTTCTTGTCATCTTTCAACCTACACTCAAAGTTCATCTTCATCTCAACAGTTCCCAAAGACTATGGGTTAATCCACTCATTGAAGTCTACCCTATGACTGTAAATCTTTAGGAATACCTCTAAGTATTGCAGCCTTCAACTATCTAAATCAGGGGTTTATAAACTTTTCCTGTAAAAGGATGGGGAGTAACTATCTTACGCTTGCAGGCCATAATGTGTTCCCTGTAGTTATTCTCAACTCTGCCATTATAGTGGGAAAGCCCTGTAGAAGATATGTTACCCACTGAGCATGGCTTTATCCAATAAAACTTTGTTGACAAAAACAAATGCTGGGTTGGATTTGGTCATTGGACCATAGTTTATTGATCCCTGGTATAAGCTGAGCTTAACATAATATCCTACCAGTATGTCAGCACATGAAGTACAAACTGCCTGATTCATAAAATGCTTCAATTTTTCTTTTCTCAACCCCTCCTTTCTCCTCCCTACATTAGGTCATTTATCTCTCCATAACACTAAACATACATTTTACTAGCATGTCCTTCCAGGATATGCAAGCCTCATAGGAAAACTGTATACTTTTCCACCCACAATTCATATTTTCCCATTTCTACAAGTTTTAATGCCACTTATAAAGAAGCAAGTAATACAAATAATTTTTATCTCCAGAGTCATTTGAAACTACAAACATATACAGAGAAGATTGCCAGTTTTGAGCATTCGTTGCAGCACATTTGTTGGGGGATATGACCCCATTACTGCTGATTTGGTTTCCCATGTGTTTGTTGCCTTATCACATAGGAATGTGTGTGAACGCAAGCATTTGTTTTGCTCTCTTTTTAACAGTATTTTTCATACAACACTGGATGAATAGAACAATCTGAATTTCTTTTTTTTATTGAAGTGGCTAGCAGGGTTTCTAGATTTCAGTAAGTTCATGTTACTGGATTCATAGAAAAATGTTGGATCTCTGCTGGAACTCCTTGGAGTTGGGGAACTTTCATGTTCTTCTTCCCTTAGTGGAAGTCTGGAAATCAATATAAGTGAATTTCTGAGTGTCCTCCAAAGCCTCTAATTACTTGATTTTTTTCTCCAACACCCTGAATGCCTCAAGTCTCATTCTTGGGGACACTCATTTATAAAGAAGCAAAGCAGTTCTAGGATTGCTTCTCTGTAAACCTAATCATTTTGTCCTCTTCACAGCCTATCAGCCTTATTACTGTCATCTTATTAATCTGTATTTTTTGCCCTTTTATCCTTATACTTTAACCTAGCATACATCCTTATATTTTTAGCCTAGCATGGGCTATCTCTTTCAACCGCCTGTTTCTACTTTTTATCCCCCTCACATTACCCAACTCCTATTAGATGGCTTTCTCCCTACTCCAAAACAGTGTCCTTCCACCTTAGGACTCTTTTCTCAAAACTCTGCTGTGCTTCAACCACAGTGCATTAAACTTTTTATCGTAATTATGCACATGTCAACATTCTCTATAGTGACAAATAGTCAAGCCGGGAATAGAATTTACCGGGAAAGAGCATGAGTCTCTGAGTTACATGTTGAACACACCGAAAAGCTACTTTTCACTAAATTACTCCCTTAACTGGCTCTCGCTAAGGGGGTTGCTTAGCTCCAGGGTTAAAGGTGAAGCATTCAAATCACCCTTGCCTTTGATAATTCATTCATATCTCTCTGCTGATGAGCAAGCCAAGCACAAAAGTTAAAATCAGCAACAGTAGCACTTTCAAACGTAAAGCATAAATCCAAACCACTTTGAACTCCCTATGGGAAAATGTGTTACTGAGGTCACATGGGTTTTCCTGTGGACCCAGAGAATCGTATGCTTTCTTGAGAGACATAGAAGACATTTTGCTATAAGGAGGATTGCATAAATAATGGTTATTAAAGTGCCAAAAATAGTCAAATGATAGTCATACAACACAGAACCCTTGTTTAAATTTTAAAACAAGCTGCCCTTACCTTAATAGGAAAAACATGTGTTTGCTAAACCCATGGGACCAACTCTGCTTTTAGTGAAAACTAAGAATTTATGCCTAAGTCAATAAAGCCTGATCGGGATTGTGTACATGTGTGTGTGCAGGTGTGTGAGGTAGGTGGGTGTTCTCAGGGTAATAGAGAAGATATGGGTGAACAGAGGAGTAAAGTAACCTTTCAGGGAAAGGTGAGAAGCTGGAATGAGGGCCAGCCTGTGTTCAGTAAGTACCTGCCACACCAGTATGGCCATATATCAGTTGTTGAAGGGCAGCATCCTTTCTCGTTGGTCAATACTCATGCATTACATTCGTTACCTATTTTTAATATCACACTCAAAGGATAATCTAAAATGCTCAGCATTGTAAAGCCTAATTAGTCTAACAATTTAAATTTGCTAGAGAAGATGTCAAAAGCAATTCATTATTTAAAGAGGGGTTTTTAACCCCATTTTATAGGTACTATTTCTCTTATTCTCTTTGAGTCATGTATTCCTTATATCTTTCTTTCACATTTCCACTTGCTGTCAATCAAGAAAACCCTGTTGAGTGCTGGATTATTAAATGCCAAGCAACAAATTAAATTTTACTTGTACTAGTTCAAAGAAAGAAGATAGTCATTAGGTATCATTTCATTTAGCATAATTATTGTTATACCTAAAATACAGCGTAATATGCAGTGAAAATATAAATTTTTAAAAATTGAACTCTTCTAAGAATGAGGAAAATATTCAGTCAAATATTCAGAGCTAGGCATACAAAGGACCCAACTATGTAGGTAACTCAGTTGAGAAAGGGATTTGATGGATTCACATAGTTAGGTATTGGAAAAGCAAAGTTTCTTCTAAACGAAGATATGACAAGGACACAATGTCTGGGGCACAGTCAGACCCTTCTCTCTTCAAATGTCATCTCCATGTCTTTGCAGGTATATCTCTACTCTCACACCTGTGCTTGGTGAAGGTTATGGCTCCTGACAGTTCTAAGGTCGTATCTTTATAGCCTTTTGCCAAAGAGCAAAAACGGCTTTCTTTCCCAGGTTCAGTCTTTAATATCCAGGGGAAAGATGAGGATTTGTCTAAATAGGCTTCTATTCCAAGTGCTACACTTGAAGCACACTAAGAAGACGGTTTCTTGTCTTAACATGTGGTATTCAATTATTTTATTCATTAAGCCTTTAAGCTTTGACAAGTCTGGGTCTATTGGCAAATATCAGTAACTTATAATTAAACAATACAGCTACTACATTGACTAAGGATGTAATGGAACAGAAGACAGGTCTAGAGTGGAAAATGCCAGAGTGGCTAATGTGAGTGTGTTCGGGAGGTAAGTTTCCTGGGTGTGAAAGAAGCTTTGCTGTTTGCCGGGTGTCAGACTCTAGGACAAGTGCTGAATCTCTCCAAGCCCCAATGTCTTCAGATGATAGGCAGCAGTACTACTTGCCCCAAAAAGGCATTGTAAATCCAAATACAGAGTCTCTATCCTTTCTTGCATAGGCTATCTCTTTCAACTCGTTTCTAGATTATTTTTTCTCCCTCATATTATTCAATTCCTATTAGATGTCTTTCTCCCTACTCCAAATCAGTGTCTCTCCACATTAAGACTCTTTTCTCAAAACCCTGCTGTGCTCCCACCACAGTGCATTCATCTGTAAAACCTCCCTGAAAGGTTGATTGACTCCTCTGTCTAACCATACCTTTTCTATTACCCTGAGAACACCCAACACACACACCTGCACACATACATGCACACAATCCTGAACAGGCTTCATTAACTTAGATATAAATTCTAAATTTTCACTGAAAGAAGAAAACTTAAATCCCAGACCAGTACCTGATACTTGAATCAGATAAACGTCAAAATATCACATTAATTAACCCTCCTTTTAAGTGTTAGAACTTTTGTCTTAAAAGCTATCCAAATGCAATAGGAATACTCCCCTCCAGGATAAATTTTAGCAAATCTTAGTGGATATATGATGTTCATTGTGTTCTGATCCACCTCATCCCTCATACACACTCACATGACCATACCAAATTACTAGCCCTTCTCTGAACCAGACCTGGGTTGACTTCAAGCCTCTGGGCTTTTGCACTTAAGAATCCTCTACCTGCATTGTCCTCTCATGACTGAGCTCCCAAGCATATCCCTACACATCTTGGAAGTCCTAGCTCCTGTTCTTCCTCTGGTTTCCCAAAGGAAGTGCAGATTGCCTTCTCCTGCAATTTCTGTGTTAATTACAACAATCATCATCTTGCATTACAATTGTTGAGAACTTTTTTATCTATTAGAATGAGAAAGAAGACACTGTGCCCTATGCTTTCCACTTTATTCCTAGAGCCCACAATGAGCAGAATATAGTAGGGGATTAATAAATACTATTGAAAATGGGGAGGGATTCATTTTCTTTCATTTCAAACTTCAATGAAGCATAAAGCAGTGACTGCATTTTTTGCAAATCAAAAAAAAAACTACAGGATTATCAGTTCCAAATTTAGTCACAAAGGTGTTGCTGAGCAGTGGACATTGTTATCAGTTACCCTCTGAAAGTCATAGATTTTCCTAGAGCTCACATCTAAGATCTTAGTACATTATTCTACCAGTCCTTAAGGTAATATACTCTTCCATCTAAGAGGAATTTCCCCCTTGTTTTAACAAGTGTGATCAAACCCTGGAAATATTTGCAAATCTCAATCAGAAAGGGAACTTGTTACAGCACACAGACAAACTGCCATATGTGTGATATTTCATGCAGTAGAAAGCAAAATATTATAGGGCTGACCAGCTCATATTAGTGCAGGAAACATCCCTGCACTAATATGTTCAACAGATGTTAGAAACCTTCCTTCTTTCTATAGTGTGGTTTGGATTAATGTGTTATGCTATTCCTTAGAATAAAAAGATGTTTTAAACTTTCATATAAATCTATATTTGTCTTACATATAATTTCTGCTAAACTCTTATTTTGACACTCTATAGCTCCTTGATTTATTTTTACTCTGTCCACACTCATAACCTAGGATTAAATGTGAGAACTTTCAAGTAATTGCTCTGAGAATACATTTAAATTTCATTTACTCTAGGCAATTTGAGAACTTAGCATCTTTATATTAAGCCTAAGATCTTACAACACTTGCCTAATCAGTATGAAGCAGAGAGGAACAAACAGCCCACTGCATTTCCAGAGTGTTTTAAAACAATTTTCCTCTTCAACAACTCCAAAGCAATTATACCTAAAAAGATCCCTAACCTCACAGAGTACGCATTAGGTTAAAACTCCTGAAGGAAAAAAAAGCTTTAAAAATGTAATATACCACATCAACTACGTGAAATATTTGTAGTATGTGATACTAAATGACCATCAAGACTTCTTAGAATAAAATTGTTTTTTCCCCCACAAATAAGGCTTTGTTTCTAAAAGTAGTATAATGTTAATCCTATGATTAAAGACATAAAACTTCAGCTACTTTTTTCACATATATGCTAAAGTAATTTTAACTAAAATCTTTTGAAATACATGATTTTATTCATACAACGACTTGATTTTGTACAAGAGTTATTCTAAGACCCCGTAACAGATATTGCAGTTATGGTTACAATATAATCTAAAAAAATACAGTCTGGCTTTCAAAATAGTAAATATAAGACCTATCCAGGCCAGGTGAGGATAATTCCTTCACTTTAGGAGGCCGAGCTGGGCAGACCACCTGAGGTTGGGAGTTCCACACCAGCTTGGTCAACATGGTGAAACCCCATATCACTACTAAAAATATAAAAGTTAGCTGGGCCTAGTGGCCCACACCTCTAATTTCAGCTACTTGGGAGGCTGAAGCAGGAGAATCACTTGAACCAGAGAGGTGGAGGTTGCAGTGAGCCGAGATCATGCCACTGCACTCAAGCCTGGGTAACAGAGTAAAACTCCATCTCAAACAAAACAAAACACAAAGACATATCCAAAAATAATGATATGGCAAAGGATTTTGTGAGCCTCAAATAAGAGGCATGAAGAGCAAGCACTATCAGTGGTGTTCAGAGGATGTCAACACACTGGAACAAGGGAGACTCTAGCGGTCCCTGCTCTGGGTACTGAAGGGCAGGGAAGATTTCTGAAAGAATGAGATGGTAACAGACCATTCTACACAAAAGGAAGAGTATAAACAAAGACAGATAGCTGGAAGAATGAATTATTCTCAAGATTGAGATAAGAAGTTTCAAAATGAAGCTCACAGACCAAATCCAACCCATGGATATATTTTTTAAATTATGCTACAGATTAATTTTTTAATTCAATTGACAGCATTCAAAAATTGATAAATTTCATATACAAATTCAAGTGCCTAGTTTTATGTTTTAAAGTTAAAGATCCAGCAATGGTCAGCAACATTTTCCCATGAACACCATTGGCAGGAACTTAGTAGAAGTATTTACACGCCCCTCAACCACCACCTCATGCCAGTTCTCACCTCTCCATCATCTCATAGTTCCCAGGGTTCACATTTTCATGACCCATGGCCCCTTAGGTGCTGTCTGAATGGATGGTTTCACATAAAAACCTATTCACCAGAAGAGATGACTAGGGAAATAATGATAGATAATATTTGTACGTAGGAGAGAATCCAAGTTACAGAGAGCATCTAACACCATGCTAGAGAGTTTGGATTTAATTAACAGAAACCAGAAACAGAAAGTTCTTAGGAGTAACATGATCAAAGTTGTGTTTTAAGGAATTCCATCTGGAGGCAACGGCAGGATGTCTTGGAATGCAGAGAGAGGAAGCCAGTAACAACAATAACAAAAGATGTCATCTACTGAAGTCTACCAATATTTTCAGAAACTATTAAAACTTAATACATACCATCCTCAAGAGCTTGAATCCAAGCTCTACTAGCTATGTGACATTGGATCAAATTATTTAACCTCTCTCAGTCTTAATTTGCAACCTATGAAATAGTGCCTAACATAAATATATTTGTGAGCATTAAATGCATTCACCCATTTAAAGTGCAAAGAAAAGTGCTTAGCCCATATAAACCAGTCCAGCTGTTTGTAACTATTTTTTTCTCTTTCATTCTCAAATATGGAAGATATTAATTTTCCCATTTTATTGGAAAGAAAAATGATATTCAGTAATTTAAAAAATTTTGCCCAGGAGTAATAGCTTTGACATGGAAGAGGCTCATATCCAAAGCAAGCCATGATCTGGCCTCTTCACTGTATTATGCCACTTTTTATTGACAAAGCTTTGGGAGAATCACTGAGTCTCATTTTCCAAATGGTAGGTTGATCTGGCTCACTGGATGATCGAGCAGATCCACTGTTAGCCTCATGCTCTGACTATATTTTTTTTCTATAAATTGTTCTGGATCACAGAACAAGAAGAGAAAGGAAAGAACTAGCCCACCTTTTATAATCAGGTGGTAAGTTTTATTGAGTCTAACTCTCATCAGCCCCTCCACTGACACTCCAGATGTTATCGCCTTACTTTAGATCTTTATTACCAATCATGGAGCCTAAGAAATGTAAGGTAAAATCATGACCCTCTTTTCCTTAAATACTTTCAATGGTTACCCAATTTTTTTTTATAGAGAATAAAATCTAAACTTTTAAGAATAATACTCAAATCTCCTTACAATCTTGCTTACCCTACAATGCAGATTCTTAATCATGTTCTTCCTTACTTGGACATTCAAATGACTTTATTTATCCTTCTATGTTTATCATAGTGCCCTTTTCTTTATACCATCTATAAGAATTTTACCCACTCCTCAAGAACTCACACACAACACGAGCCCTTTACAACCTACTCCCTATGTCCCCAAACCCTAGCACCTTTTTTCCCTCTCCCATTGTCCATAGCATCCCATCATCCATAGCATCCCATCAGAACAGCCACAACAGTCTATGTAGCAGAGATACATATGTACAACCCTCCCATCTCCACTTTCTCACCACCAGTCTGTAAGCACGCTAATGATGAGACAAGATGTCAACCATCTCTATTTCCTGAGAATCTTAGTGCACTTTACTGCACATCCCCAAGTGGAATTCCGGGTGCCACTAACTATAGAATAGAAAAAGAAAGAAAAAATCTGTTGAGGTAGCAGAAGTATAAAGATAATTCCAGATTTTATAATGTTTTATCCTACCAATAAACATATTTAAATATTTTAGATTCCAAAATAGATTTTGCAAACCATTAATAATCTCACAGTTTTTAACAACAATAAAGGGATAAGAAAGACCTAATGAAAAAAATTCATGTGTGACTTGTGATACCTATTTCATTTCTGTGGAATCATATCTTATCTATATTAGTTAGAAGTGTTTGCATCTGCATGTGTGTGTGTGTGTGTGTGTGTGTGTGTTTTCACAGTGATAGGGACAGAATTTGTTATGACTCACATGAAAGAACATGCATCTCTGAGCAACCTGGCTGGATCAAGTACACAAATAAATATTTTAAAAGGCATCTCCAACACTGCTCTAGAAGAAATACACTGAGAGTTCGTTTATCGGCAGCCATCTATTCTTCAAAATGAATCTGGATGTGGGGTCAAGGGAAGGAAAAAATTAACGTATTATGATAAATAAACAGAAGGTTTAAGTTTAGTGTTGGTCCCGAAGAGATAAAATAGAAAACAGTATTATAGTGTAGCAAAAATTACTCCTCTGGTAATTATAACCATCTCATCTATTGCAGATTCATGACGCCTAGGGTTATGAGTTTACAAAATGGGTGGTTCCATATATTCAGCCCTAAATCCAAATATTGCACAGATCCTAAAAGAGCAAAGCCTTCTCTGATGCATGTGTGTTTATACTTCAAAGCAAAAAACGCATTTTAATCAACTTTAATGGAGCTCATTTTTTTTACATACATGCAGCTCATTTTGACATACAAGCCAGGCAACTGCCAAATTTGTCTTCCCAAAATAGAATCTGGCTCTGAAATCTAACATGGCAGCAATTAACCTAAGCTGCACAACAGATAACTTTGCCTGGTCATAAATCTTTGTCATTTGCTTTAAAAAGCAACAACTGATAGCTAATAAAACTGGATACGTACCTAGCTGTAAACATTAGTTGTTTATCTTGCTATCATTAGCCCTCTTTTCTTGAGCTATATCATCTAGGACTCACAGATTCTTCATTGGCTATATCTCTGGGTATTACTGGGGCAGCTGCAAATCTCACTTTTTATCCTCAAATTATCTTTACATCGCTTATTTATTTATAGTGAAGGATAGAAAAGAAATGTTTTTCAAATTATTTGGGAGTGATGATTGTCTGCTTCTTAAAATGCATGGTCTCATTGGGTCCTCTCCTTGCAACTTTCATTGCCTAGCTCAGTGTATTCTCTGAGATTCTCATTTACTACAAAATGCCAGTCCCAGGGAATGCTCCACTGGACTATTGTCGAGTAACTTACGGAATTGCTGAACATTGAATATTCTTATAGGGAACATTCTCATGGGAGAGAATCTGAGAAGTCCTACCACACCAAAGCAAGCAAAAAAACAAATAACAACAACAACAAAAACCTGAATTGCCTTGGTTTTATCTGATATCTTTGTAGCATATTTGACCATAGAGCTCTCTCTTTCTTGTATTTATTTATTTTTAGGTAGAACCTATTAACATCCTGGAAAAATCTGCATTTCTCAAATCACATGCTGGGAAGCACTGCTCCCCACTGGAGTTTAGCTCCTCAAGTTAGATATCCAGCAGTATCCTCTTCTTCTCCCACATGCTCTTCCCAAAACGAAGTCCAATCAGCTACCTTTCCCAAATAATTCCAGCAGGGCTGCTATACTGACAAGTTTTAGGTCAGACATCTTGACTTTTGCTTTCTTGATTGTCTATAATCAGTCTCTCAGGAAGCCTTATGTTTCCTCTTATATGAAAAGATTCCCTGGACTCACCCTTCCCCTCCCCATCTCATGACCCCACAGTGATTTTCAGCCCTGTGATGGTTAATTTTAGCTGTCAACTTCACTGAAATAAGGATGACTTAGAGAACTGGTAAAGGATTATGTCTGACTGTGTCTGTGAGGGCATTTCTGAAGAATATTGGCCTGTAAAGCAGTGAACTAAGTGGGGAAGATCCATCCTCAATGTGGATGCACACCATCCAATCAGTTGGGGCCTGGAAAGAACAAAAATGTAATTTTCTCTCTCTCTTCTGCAGCTAGAATATATTATTCTCCTGTCCTTGGACATCAGAACTCCAGGCTCTCTGGCTTTTGGATTCCAGGGCTTATACCAGTGGCCCATTGGGTTCTCAGGCCTTCAGCCTTGGACTGAGAGTTATACCATCAACTTCCTTGATTCTGAAGCTATGGACTTGTTAAGCCACGCTATTAGCAGTCCAGGGTCCCCAGCCTGCACATAGACAGTCACAGGACTTCTCAGCCTCATAATCACATGAGCCAATTTCCCTAGTAAATCCATTCTTGCATCTCTCTCTGTCTCTCTCTCTCTCTCTCTCTCTCTCTCTCTCTCTCCATATATACACACACACACACACACACACATACACATATATACACACACACATACATATATACATAAAATCATATGTGCCAATTTCCCTAATAAATTCATTCTTGTATCTCTCTCTCTCTATATATATATATATACACATATATGTGTGTGTGTATATATATGCTCTCTTTATATATATATGTGTGTGTGTGTGTGTGTGTGTATATATATATCTATATATAGATATAGATGATATAGATATAGATATAGATATAGATATATATCTTCTACTGGTTCTTTCTCTCTGGAGAACCCTAGCTAATATAAGCCTTTACCCTCTCATCAAAGCCTAATGGTTGAGGCAACAAGCCCATAGCAACCACTCTTGTCCATTCTTTAGTGTCAGGCTCACCTGGAGGCTCAGCATCTCCATGTCTTTTCTGATACTACAACCCAAAGGAATCACACCTTTACCTAAATTCCTATGTGGGTGTTTGGTACCACAAAAGCTTACCTTTAATCATTCTCTAACTGGGAGGTTGGAGGGCTGCATTGGGCATCCTAGGTAGATTATAAATTTCTTGATGCATCTGAGCCTTTATTGTCTGTATTTCACAATATATAGACCAGTGTTGGGCACAATATTTGTGTATGATGAAGACAATAATCAGTGAAAAACAAAAATAATTTAAAATCAACGGAGTAGGAACATGAAACACTCACTTAGGATGCTTTCCTTATTCCTAGACAAGTAGGCTTCCTTTCCCTTGTTTAGGTACTCTCCTGGGAGGGATTTCTACAGAAATAGACTGAGAATGCTTCAGGGCTTCAATTTCCTCAAAGGTGATAAAACAAACAGAACCTGAAACGGGTATCAAGGATAAATCTAGAACCAGAATCTGAAAACATTAGAAATTACTGTGGGGGATTCTTGGTGATCCATAAAAAAATCAATAAATGATATAGATATTTTTTTAGAAGGTGGTACCAAAATTTCTCTCAAAGCCTATTAAGGCTGATCTTCTTCCTCCTTCACCATCCCCAGTGAAGGAGGATTGTTCTTATCATCCATCAGTCCTGGGTGCCTGTGTTAGATGGCAATGCTTTCTTCTAAGCCCGTGGGTATATCAGCTTAGGGTCAAAAGAAAACTAGTAACTTCAAATCCCTGCAAGCCTCTTTCTCACAGTTTTCCTTTCACAGTAAAAGTTTGAGCTTTACAAACTGCCTTATAAACAAAGTTTTGACAAGGACTCTATAAGAAACATTTCAGATTGGTTGAAACTATACCGAAATACTTGGGCTTCCTTTGGCTCAGAGACTACACTTCATGTAAAACTATTCAGATTCTATAAATACCTAGAAAAAATAATTTTATTATAAAAAGTGACCATTTTCAATCCACTTTAATCATGTCCTCACAATGTTCTCTGTTTTGTTGTTCCTTCCCTGAAGTTCATTCACCTATTCTGTGCCAAAGACTCTTCTCAATGATAGAAGCACAATGTTTAATACAAAAGTCTCTGTCCCTAACTCCCAATTAAGTTAAGTTTCCAAAAATCACAACAGAGTACAGGTGAAGCTACCGGAAATTGGAGATGTTCAACCATGGCTACAAGGGCTACTGAAACAGCCATTTCAATGGCATGGCCTAATACAGTATTTGCTTTATATCTTTAACAAAGGTGTATAACAAGTCCTGAGTGCTGTAGAGAATCAGATGATCAATTGTCTTTGGGAAAAAGCAGCGAAAGTTCTGGAAAGCCTTTTCCTAAGAGGACATGTTTAAGCTATACCATGAGAGATAGGGAAGGAAAGGTCAACCCAGGGATGACGACTATCAAGTGCATATGCACAAAATGGTCAAACCAGTGTTCATTTCAGCATGACTGGGAAACTGCACAGATACAGAGGCAGTAAAAGATGCAGCTGAGGAGGCAGGCAAATGACAGTGTTCTGAGAGCCTTGACAAAGAGTCCAAACTTTATTCCAACAGGAAATGGGAAGTCACCGAAGGGCTACAGGAAGAGGAGCAGGATGAACAAGTACACTCTAAGAGCTACTTCTGAAATAATGCATAGCACCAATTATGGGAAGTTGAGACAAGAAACAGGGGAGGAGGAGACTCTATAGTAATCGAGTAAATGCATAATGACGACCTAAATAAGGACAGTGAAATTTCGTGCAGAAGTTCAAGTGGGGTTTAAGAGAAAGAATCAGCATCACTAATTAGAGTTGGAGGAAGGGGTAAGAGGAACACAGGAAGGCAAGGAAAGCGGCA
Source organism: Cacajao melanocephalus (assembly GCA_963573385.1). Lineage (NCBI taxonomy): Eukaryota > Metazoa > Chordata > Mammalia > Primates > Pitheciidae > Cacajao > Cacajao melanocephalus. The sequence goes on along the minus strand of CAUYLG010066169.1, from coordinate 110,603 downwards.
AAGATGACTCCTAGGCAGGAAGGGTTATGTGATGTGTGGGGCCCAGTGCAAAATGATATTATTTGAAAATTATTAAGAATATCAAGATGGAGATGGCTGAGAAGAAGCCAAGCATAGGGCCCGTGGCACCTGGGCAATTGCACAGTTCACATGTCCATGAAGCTGGCCCAGCTTCCAGGTTCTCACTAAAGTGCCTGAATAGATGGTGGGATCATTAAGTAGGATCCAGAGCATCAGAGAAGGTGTAGATGAGGGAAAAATAAAATGAGACTTGGTTAGTTATGCTGATTTTAAAGTTCTTGTGGCATAGCTAAGTGGAAAGCTAGCATAAGGTGATGACTGAAGCAAGGGCATTGGAATCAGACAGATCTGGGTTTAGGTCACAGCTGTTGTGAGCCATGAGATCTGGGTGAGTTACCTACATTTAACGTGCTTTGGTTTCGTCTTCTGTAAACCTCACAGGCTAATGAGGATCAAATGGGATCACATTTTAAAATTATTAGTCAAGAGCCTGATACATGGTGTGTGTAAGCCATTCAGAAAGGGTATTCATTATTATTTATTACTGTTATTATATCCAATAGGCTGTTGGTTGAGGGAGTCCAGAGCAATCGATGAGGTTTGGAGAATCATAAATACACAGTTGGCTCAAGATAGCGGCAGCAAAATAAAATACACAGTAATCAGAACAGAGGCCTGAGGTAGAGGCATCAGCACTGAAGAGCACTGACATTTGATGGAGAAAGAAAGAAAGAGAAGGAAAGGGAGACAAAATGAGTTCTGGACCCTACACAAGCACAAAGCTTAAACAAAGAAATAAGTTACTAATAGTGGAATTTCACAATAGAAAGAGATCTGTGAGGAACTGCTCAGGGACAAGATCTCCAGTTAAGCAGTCATTTATTCCATCAATAGATTCCTCAGCCCTGCTTCCCAGATATATGCTGCAAAGGTTCCAGATGTTTCTTTTTCCCTCAAGTCATTTTTATGCAGTTTTCTAGCATGTTTATTAAATTATAAAAATCTGCCTCTGCTTCTAAAGGAAAATAGCATCTGATTAGTTTTACAGCACTCTACAATCCTAACCATTCAGAGAAAGTTGACCATTTTTCAATTCATCAAGAGTATCAAGAATCCTTCATATTACATTAAGTAAGTGTCACTGTTTAAAGGTTGCCTCACTCTTTTGACAATCTAGCTTCTAATATAATCTTTAACCTACAAGATACAGTTTTGATTTGTTTTACTGAATCACCTTAGTGACTTATGAATATATTCATTATTCTAAGTAAAGGAAAATGGAACACAAATCTTCAAACGCTCTGCTAACTCTCTTAAATTTATTTAAGAACATAACTTGGGACTCCATTCTGTAACTATGATACCCTTTCTGCTCAAGTTCTTCAATTATGCAAGTTCATAGTCTTCTGGGTCCTTTAGTAATTTAGCATCTAGTTTTTTAGTTATATGATTTTTTTTCCATGAATAATAAAAAATTTTAAGTTAGGTATCAGTTCACAAAATGTACAAACTTAACAGGCAACCTTCGATAGGGGTCAAGTAATATTTTCCATTCAACGCGTACAGCAGACAGTGGCTGGGTAAAGTACAACCAGAAATAATATGCAAATTAAAAGCACATTTCTGTGTCTTTAGTGCAGGGTGAATAAAAAGATATTTTAATTAATTTTATTGGTGGCAATATTTTGACTTTCTACAGTGGACCATCGCTCCTTCAAACCCACTCAAACCTTCTGCCATACTCATCATCCTCAGCACGAGATTTTTCCAAGGCAACAAGTATCATTAAGAATGAACTCCTTCAATGTCTCTCCCCACCTCCACAGTTGTCTGATAGCCACTCATCTCTAGGACTCTCCCCTCCTTCCTTCACCTCCTCATTGAGATGTCTCTGGTCACCTTATCTGAAATTAACAACCACAACACCACTGTCCGGTGCCTCTGAAACTTTCCATGTTCCAGCTGCGCTTTTTCTCTCTTGTACTTATCATTCTGTAACATACCGTATATTTTACTTATTTATTTCCTGTCTCCAGTGGCAAAATGTAAGCTTCATAAAACCAGTTATTCTGCTGTACTTATTGCTGAATTCTTAACATCTAGAAAAGTGCTGGGCACAAACAGGTGTTCAGTAAGTACACTTGAATAAATGGATATCTGACTTTCAGAATCAAAGAAAAACTTATATGTGCTTTTTTTCTCAAGGCCTAACCCAATGCTCACATCCAAGATCCCTGTTTTTCCTTTGGCCTCTGGAAATTGTATCCTTGATGACCTCCATCAATTTCCTTCTTCACTCTTTTTCTCAGTAGCAAAACATCTTTTTTCAAGTATACTTCACTCTCCCATCCCAAAAGAAAAAAAAAAATCCTTCTCTTAACACTACCTCTTTACTATAGTCTAATCTTTCTTCCTTTCCCTTCTACTGTTTCCATTTGTATATCATCCATTCACATCTAACTTCTTATGGCAATTTGTGAGTTTCTCTTATAACCTACAAGACCTCTTGTGGAAGGTCATCCCTAAGCCCCATCTCCTAGTACTCTGGTTTCCTTTCTATCCTTTCTCCCCTTCTTTCAGTGCTTCCTTACATCTTCTATAAGTACTTTCCCACCCTGCCCCCAAACTTCTTATTCTATAATGTTAGAGCAATACAGCTGAACTTCCTGCTGTAATAGAAATTTTCTATCTCTGCTTTCTAATCCAACAGCCACATGTGTCTACTGGCTACTTGAAACGTGGCTAGTGTGATGGAGGAATGAAATTTTGAATCCTATTCAACTAACTTTCATTACATTACATTTAAGTTTGCATAGCAACATGTGGTGGGGTCTACCATACTGGTCAGCAGTGTCCTAGGCAATATCATCTACCCTCATAGCCTCCATCACCTAAAGTCATTCTTAACTCTTCCTTTTTTTTCCAGCTAAATCTATGTTGAGCATCAGGCACTGTGCCAGCCAATTAAGAAGGCAGACATCAACAAAGAGTTCCCAGTCTAGCAGTGCAGTTGGATTGGTATTAGGAGACAGCAATTAAGAGGCATGTAATGTCACTGATGATAGGATACACATGGGTAAGAACAGAGAAAGAGCATGTACATCAGTCTGACAGAATTAGGGAAGGAACTAGTTATTCAGGTGGACAAGGAAAGTAAAATGCCCCAGACATAGGGCAGCACAGTCTAAAGCACAGGCATAAAATAATGCAGCAGACTCAACATCATGCATTCATAGATTCCCCATTCAACCACAACTTTGAGTCTTCCAATGTGCTTGCTTAGTTATCCTCATGGAAATCATTGTCTGACCTCATTAAAGCCCCCAGTTTACCAATCTTACTTTCTCTGCCTCTGGTCTCCTTTGTCTTTCTTTCTTTTTTTTCTTTTCTTTGAGACAGAGTCTTGCTCTACAGCAATGCAATCCCAGCTCACTGCAACTTCTGCCTGTCAGGTTCAAGTGATTCTGCTCAGCCTCCAGAGTAGCTGGGACTACAGGTGTATGCCACCACATCCAGCTAATTTTTGTATTTTTAGTAGAGACAGGATTTCACCATGTTGGTTAGGCTGGTCTTGAACTCTTGGCCTCAAGAGTGATGTGCTTGCCTCAGCCTCCCAAAGTGCTAGGATTACAGATGTGAGCCACTGTGCCTGGCCTCCTTTGTATTTCTTTCCCTTCTTGTTCAGATTAAATTCTGTGGTCCATCATTATGATGCCCTAGTTGCAGTACTACTAAAACTTCCTTAACTTCCTTGACCTCAGTAGCCTGGGATAATATATCCATAACCTTGAATTAATCCAAGAATTCACCTTCTCCAATATTTGCATTCTTCAAGCAAATCTCTACTGAAGAAAACATCCATGTAGTCAAACTGGTATCAAATTCATGACAGTCAATCACAAAGGACATTCAAAAATTATACTTTGTTTCTAAGAAAGGTTTTCTCTCTCCCTCTTTACAAAGTTTATTTCTTTTCCTTCCCTCACTGCTCTAAACTCTCATCTTTCCTTCTCACAACATTCATTTGATGAATGTGCCTCTTTCCACAGCACAGGGTTCCCTCATCTGCCCTAACCCATTCTAGAACGGATTGCATTAATGGCCCAGGTTCTTCACTGGTGCCTGTATTCACACTCTTTGCCATGTAACTTTGTTTGCTCTAACTCTGCCTCAAACTTGACCATGTGGCTTATTTGGCCAATGAGATATTATCAAATGTTACACAACAGAAATGTTCTCATGATTGGACTCCTGCTCTTACTATTTGCCACGACTGTGAGAAGACGACTGAACTAGCCACTAGAGGATGACATATGTGACACAGCTGCCTACAGCACTCCATCGAAGAACTAGTCAACCACCAGATATCTGAATTAGCCCGGCTGAGAACAGACAGAGCACTCAGTGGAAGCAGCCTGCATCTGCTCCCATCTTCTGATTCCTCCCTCAACAAAGTGTTCTCTCCGGACATCGTTCTTTTATTCCTGACTGGCCAAGGACTTTGTCCCTTTGGCTAGCCTCTCTCTTCTGCATCAGCTGTAGCTACCTTTCTACTCAATCCTCAGAGTATGTACCAACATATTCTACTTTCTTCAATACCAAAAAAAACAAAAATGCCATGTGCCGTGGCTCTTGACTGTAATCCTAGCATTTGGAGAGGCCAATGCAGGCAGATCGCTTGAGCCTAGGAGTTGGAGAGTAGCCTGGGCAACATGGTGAGATGCCATCTCTACAAAAAATACAACAATTAGCTGACCATGGTGGCACATGCCTGTAGTCCCAACTACTTGTGGAGCTGAAGTGGGAGGATCGCTTGAGCCTGGCAGGTCGAGGCTGCTGTGAGCCAAGATCATGCCACTGCAATCCAGCCTGGGCAACAGATTGAGATACTGTCTCAAAAAAAAAAAATAAATAAAATAAACAAAAAGTAAATAAAAATAAAAAATATACCTGTAGATACCATCTCCTTTCTCAGCTCCCTTTCAGATCCTTAATTCTCACCTTTCATCCATTCTCCACCTCCTTGCAATATGATTTTACCCAACACTTCTCTCTTCTTAAAATGCTATTGATAATGTCCCCAGTGAGTTACTTTTTCGATGCACACATGTTTGTCCTTGTCTTACTATTCTAAGAACCTCTGGAAAACACTCCCTCCTTCTTAGGATAATTTTTTCTCTTTGGCTTTTCTCCTTCTTCCTAGTTGCCAATTGGTATCATACATCTTGGCCAGTGCCTGCAGTTCAACCCAAACTGTAAGGATCATAATTAGGTCCCTTCTTTCATCTCTACACTTGCTTCTTGAGTGTGCACAAACATTCTCATGGCTTTAAACAATGAACTTATGATGATAATTCCCCAGTTCATATCCCTACCGTAAATTTCTCCTCTGAAGTCCAGACTTGTGTTTTCAAATGATGACTACATATGTCCACTAGGAACATTCCCAAAACATTTCAGAATTAACATGGACACAAAGGCACTCTTGATTTCCCATCTAAAAATGTCATTCCACTCTGCTCTTACAGGTTAAAGGTGAAAGTACCCATTTAGTGCTTGGAGGCTTTAGAGGAAGGTGGAAGTAATCATTAATTATTCCTCTCTCTCTCTCTCTCTCTCTCTCTCTCTCTCACTGTATCCTTATCTAATCCATCACCAAGAACTATGCTTCCTATATACAAAATATATTGCAAATCTTTCCATTTCTCACTATTTCTACAGTCACCACCTCACTCCAAGGCATCATATTCTTTTACAGAAACTTTAATAGATTTTTAAAAAGTCTTCTTGGCTTCTGTACTGCTGGGATTCTCCACTCAGCAGTCAGAATAATCTGCAAATATAAATTTAAATACACTATTCTTCTGCTTGGAAAATGTTTCTTTTTGCTCTTCTGGAAAATCCAAAGACCTGACTTTGGCTGAAAAGGTCTACAAAGGATCAAGGCCTCTGCTTAGCCCTCCACCCACCCTTCAGGGGCCATTCCCTCTTCCCCCTGTGCCCAATCCACAAGGACTTTTTCCAAGTTCTTCAAATGAGAACTATCTTCTTTGCATTAGAGTTGATGGTCATATTGCTGCTTCCACTTAGAACATTTTTCCATCGTATCCTTTAGTCTACGTTGACAGTGCAGTTCACAGTTAATCTTTAGTGAGGCCTCTTCTGGCCATCCCATGTAGGGTAGGCCTCCCTTAACCTGTTAGCCTTTCTCTTGGTGTCTTGCTTATTTATTTCTCAATTCTGTATCCAAAATTACTTTTTTCTTTTATTCTCTTATTCAATCCATATGTATGAAATGCCTACTGTGGGCCATGAGATGGGATAAGCACTTGGGACATGGTTATGAACAGGTCAGCAAAACTCCTTGCTCACATATAACACAAATTCTGAGAGGATGTTGCTAATCAACATCAACAATCATAATATATAAAGAAATGACATAGAATGATAGAAGCTTGTAAGTACAATGGAACAAAACAGAGCAGGTTATGGAGCAGTCAGGAGTACCAAGGTAGGGAGGTGGGAAGAGCTACAGTTAAGTAGAATGGTTAGGATAATCATAGAAAGGTGATATTTAAGGAAGGCTTTAGGATGCAGATGGAGTAAGCCAGAATACCTATGGAAACATGCCTGGGCAGAAGGAACAGTCAGTTCAAAAGTTCTCAGGTAGGACGACGGCTTCTGCAATCAAGGAACCAAAGATGCCAGAATGGCTGGGATGAAATGAGAGATGGGGACACGAGCGGAAAGTGAGCTCTAAGAGTTAAGAGGTAGGGGGAAGACTTTTCAGGACCTTGGAAGCCTTCATAAAGACTCTAGCTTTTATGCCAAATTACATGGGAAGCCATTAGAAGTTTTTGAGCAAAGGAATAACATGATCTGATTTGTTTACAATGTCTATTTACTTATTTTTGGTTGTTTCCATCATTAAATGATGTCCCTTTAGCTTATCACTGAGCATTCAGTGATTATCATAGTACAAAGCACATAAATATTTGTTTAGTAAAAAAAAATAAATGCATAGCATTACCCTATAATATTTAGCATGTCTACAGAATACAGAGTATATTTGAGAGAATATGAGAGGAGAGATAAATGGAAATTAGGGATACTACTTTAACGCACACCGTACATAAAATGAGATATATGTATTTAGGTAAGTCAAAGCACATTAAATATTTTTAAAAATTATTAACTTGCAACAACCAGAAACTAATCAAAAGTACATAAGTAATACGTGATAATTAATTTTATGTGTCAATTTGGTTGGGCTATAGGGTGCCCAGATATTTAGTCTGGGTGTTTCTGAAAGGCTTTAACATTTAAATCAGTGGGCTTTGAATAAAACAGATTGTCCTTCATAATTGTCCTTCATAATGTATGTGTGCCTCATCCAATCAGTTAAAGACATGAATAGAACAAAAATATTGGCTTCTTTTTGAGGAAGAGAGAACACCCTAGCAAACTGCCTTCAGACTTCATCTTCAACATCAGATCTTCCTGTTTTAACAGCAGGCACCATTCAGACTAGATGGGAACATGGGCTTTCTTGGGTCTCCAGTCTGCCAGGCTTAGACTGGAGATAGTAACCGAAAAACATAGCAACTGAAATGAAACTCATTGAGTGGGCTCAATACCAAATGACAAAGAAAAGAAAGATCATTGGACTTGAAGATAGAATAGAAATTACATAATCTGAACAGGAGATCCAGGTTGCCAATCCACTGACTCACCCTGCAGATACTAGGTTTTCCAGTTTCCATAATTGTGTGAGAAAATTCCTTATAATAAACCCTAGTCTCTCTCTCTCTCTCTCTCTGTCTGTCTACACACACATAAACATCCTATGGGTTCTATTTCTCTAGAGAGTTCTGACTAATACATAATATATATTTTCCCTATCAGCCACATTATAGATCTCACTGGGTAAACTTGGAAAAGTTTTAATTTTTTGTTGAATGAATCCAATTCTAAGTATCTCTGTCACATATATTTGCTGAAGATTTCCTGAATAACTGAAAAATTAAAAGCCAGTGTAGAGATCTCCACTTGCAGTCATTACAGGATAAGTGGTACTACATTACCCACATGTAAATACGTTTGAAATTGGACAAAAAATAAGAGGCAGCTGTTTTCAGGCACTGGTCTACTGGCATCTCAGAACCATGATCCTCAAATAAAGGAAATACCATGATCGTTAAAGAAAAGAAATGTGGTAAGCCCCATATTTTTCCAGCCTTCCTATCTAGGGCAATAGTTAAACCACAATGGAGGAAAAAAAGGCCTAACAAGGGGGCAGTGACCTCCCCGACCTGAGGAGGCAAAGACTAGAGCTTGAGGTTGCAGAACCATCTAGAATTTGTAGGCAAAGTACAAGAGAGCCAAGAAATATAAGAGGTGGACCTAAGCAGCCTGTATGTGGAATTTCTAAGATTACTGACCAAAAACCAGTATATACATACTCATGGCAAAACCATGGTTGGCCCAGCACAGAATGACTGGTACGGGACTGGGATCTGAACTAACATAACAGAGGTTATCTAGAGCCAGGAGGTTATAGGAGTCTCCACCCACTCCATATAGGGGAACTTAACGAGCCTCTCAGGCATTTTGTGAAAACCCTGGAAATGCCACAAGTAGGAGTAAGAACTAGGCCTGAGGGTAAAGGCCTAAGACTAAGTTAAAATTGATGTGCCCTGCCTACTTCTGCGTCTGGAAAGATGGAGTTGATGCACTTTTCCCTCTTCCTCTATCTAAATACAGCCCAAAGCCCTAGCCATTATATATTAAGTAAACATAAAAAGACATTAAGAGTTGGAGAGTAAAAGACAAGCTGACTAAAGACCCAAGGGACAGAATGGCAGTGAGTTCCTCAGGTTTTATTTTTATTTCACATATTCAGGCTGGTTGTTGGAGAAACTAACAATGTGGAATTGCTAATGGACACAGACCAAAAAAAAAAAAAAAAAAAAAGTTCCCAAAAAGTCTGCTCTTTAAAAGACCAGAAATGGGACAGCCTAGCAAGATAGAAAACTTTTAGACCATAATCAGTCTACTCCAAGCAAATACCAAAGAATAAAAACTGCAATCCCACACCCAACCCCATCATCAAAAGTTGAATGGAGAGCCTAGACTGACATGGTCACCTGACTGTAATGAAGTGTCCCCACCCCTCTTCATTCAGGTGGTATCAGAAGAGGCCTAGTGGCACCTCCAGGAATGAGGTCAACCATCTGCCACATCATTAGAAGCCATGTAGAGAGCAGTAAAAAGTCACTGCTGCTCACCCCAGCCAGGGTAGTGTCAGGGAACAATAATGAGGGGCCTGAAATTCCACCCCTACCCAGCAGTAATGAAACACCTCTTCCCCTTTGAGTGTCAGTGGCAGCCAAGTGGGGAACCAGGAGTTCCACCTCTGTCTGGCTGTAAGAAGGCAGTGAGTGGTCTCTTCTCCCACCAGCACAGTATATAGGGCGCCTATTAAAAAAGGTGATTTTAATAAGATCCAAAGTCTTATATCAACATACTCAAAAGCCCAAGATTCAATTGAAAAATCACTCATCACATCAAGAACCAGGAAATAAAAATATCTGAGTGATAAAAGACAAGCTATAAATGCCTACACTGGATGACACATATATTTTAATCAGCTAACAAAGATTTTAAATAAATTATTATAAAAATGCTTCAGTGTGCAGTTACAAATGTGCTTGAAAAAAAAATTTTTAATGTTTCATAAAAAATGAAGACATAAAGAACCAAATGAAGATATTAGAACCGAAAAACATAGTAACTGAAATAAAAACTCATTGAGTCGGCTTAACACAGGAAGAAAGAGAAAAGAATCAGTGAACTTGAAGAGAGAATAGAAATTACAAAATCTGAACAATAGAGAAAAAAATAGACGGAATATTTGAAATAAACAGAGTATCTGCAAAATATATATCTGCCAAAAGACTTAGGTCAAGAATGTAGTTAAAAGCCATATGAGTCACTAATAAAAGATTAACAACTTAATAAAAAGTAGGCAAAACCTGGAGGGTTCAAAAAGGAAGATATTCTGATGACTCAGGTAGATAGAAAAAGGTGCTAACATCCTTAATCATCGATGAAATACAAAATAAAACCAAAATAAAAACTTTGGAAAACCATCTGACCATTTCTTAAAAAGTTAAACATCCACCTATCATATGACATAGCTACTCTATTCCTAGGTATTTTCACAAGGACAACATATGTCTACAAATGGAATTGAGCTATAATGCTTATAGCAGCTTTATTAATAATAGTAAAACAACAGAAGCCTTCTAATTCATCAACGGAAATATGTCAATAAATTGGGAAATATTCATACAATAATGTACCTGTCACCAATTTAAAAAAATGAAGTGCTGATAAATAAACAATATTGGTAAATCTAAAAAATATATATTCAGTAAAAGAAGCTGGATGCAAGAGTACATACTGAATTAATCTATTTATATGAAGTTCAACAACAGAAAAAACAAATCTATGGTGATATAAATCAGAACACTGATTGTCCACAGGCTGTGGAGGTAGTGACTGACTGGAATAGGACCTGTGGGAACTTTCTACGGGGGTGGAAATAATCTAGGTATTAACGGGGCGTTAAGTATGCCAATGTTTTACACTTGTCAAAATAATAAATTGTACACATTAAATCTGTGTTTTTCACTATATGCAAATTTTATCTCAACAGAAAAAACTTTTTACTATAGTAACCATTTCGCTATATATGTGTTTAACAAAACATTATGTTGTATACCTTAAATATACGATTTTAAAAATAAAAAAGTTCACTGTGTTATGGAAATAAAAATCACATATCTGGCAAGGAATGATGTCAACAATGACCTGCTTAATATGAAATGTAAAATAAAAATGGTCTGTTGGCAACACTATTTGAATTTTGAAGGACTGACACTGTGTCAAAATCAGAGAAGTCACATAAAAAAAGAAGAAAAAATAATCTAACACAGTATATGGAAAATTCACATGATTTCTTGTTTGAGATCTTAAAATGCAGCAGTCAAAGTGGATGGAATCTGTGAGGTTTTATATTGATTTGACTTTTGAGTAAGAGATACTTATTAGAATGTACTTAAAGAAATGTAAATTGTATAATGTTTATTCTTTCTGTGTAAAGTACCTAAGAGATAATACAATTTCAAGATGGTATTTTTTGTGTGGGCGCAGTGGCTCATGCCTGTAATTCCAGCATTTTGGGAGGCTGAGGTGGGCAGATCACTAGAGGCCAGGAATTCAAGACCAGCCTGCCCAACATGGTGAAACCCATCTCTACTAAAAATACAAACAATTAGCCAGTTGTGGTGATGTGAACCTGTAGTCTCACCTGCTTGGGAGCCTGAGGTATGAAAATCGCTTGAATCCGGGAGGCAGAAGTTGCAGGGAGCCAAGATCGCACCAGCAAGCTCCAGTGTGGGCAACACAGTAATACCCTGGCACAAGAGAAAAAAAAAGAGTATTTTTTTGAATATGGTTTCTATTATAATCACTATTGTTATTGTTTGCGAAATAGCAATTAAAAGAAAACATGGATGAAGAGAAATTAAAAATGATGTTTGATGACAACGCCCTTTCCCTTATTTATCTTTTTATAAAGTTAGGTTGTACTTTTAGATTTTATTTGTATTCAAAACTTCAGCAGATTTTGTCAGTGGTAACATATTTATAACTGTATATTTTCATCAATGAAAATACTTCATAATTGAAAATTTACTTGGAAGTTTTTTTAAAAAAATAGCATATTTCTCATTTCTATTCTAACTCTACTATACAAGAAATGATTATTACTATTAGGAGAGGAAATTATCCTCATGTTGATTTCAGTTCCAACAGCTCTTATCTAGGAAAGCATTAATATCTCTGCCATGCTTCTTTAAATTTGTGTGCGTGTGTGTGTGTGCGTCCGTGTGTGTGTGTTTACAAATATGAACTTCTGTTGAGTTCCTTTTATGTGTAATGCACTGTTCCAAGTTTTTAATCATATTATCCCATTTAATTCCTAAGAATTCTGAAAGGTAGCCATGTTATCCCCATTTAACATTGGGAACTCAAGCTTAGATAATTTCAATAACAACTCTAATGACATACATGTGATAACAGATGAAGCTCAAATTTCAAACTGATTTTGTTTGACTCTAAACCCCTTTCATCTAAATTTTCAAATTGTTCTCACACACATAATTTCATTGGAATATCCCAGGAACAATATGAAGCAGAAAAATAAAATAAAATTTCCATTAATGTGGGAATTTGAGTAAGAGACACACACATGAGAGAAAACTGAAGCTTGATGAGCTTAAGGAACTAAGATTTGCTTTGAACCCAGGTCTTATACTCCCAAAACGTTTTGATATTATCAAATACTTCAGAAATTGGAGATTCTTTTATTTAAAAAAAAAAAAAAAGAAAACTATGCTAAGTAAAATCAAAATCAAACTCCACTGTGCAGACATATTTTATTCCTTTAGATCATCCTCCGTATGTCCAAGATACATGTCTGTCCTATGGAAAAGACTACTTCTCAACATAGAATCTAAGAAGCTATGGCACAGACTTATAACCCAGGCTCCCATAATCAGATATATCTTCCCTGAACAATGAATTCCATGATAAATATGCAAGAAAACAGAGACCACACAGAATCCATTTTTGTGGGCTGGGGACAGTGCAGGAGCAACAGAATGAGCACCTGCATTCAGTTTGTAGGGACAGAAATACCCAGCAGTGGTGTTGATGGCACTGGGCGCCATGATTGTGTGCAGTGGTAATGCTGTAATAGCTTTATGTGTACTTCAGGGCATTGCTCCTGGTTGCATATCCCACAGATCAGATCTCGTCCTCTTGAAGAGTTTATGAGCTGTTGCCTATTTCCTAACAAATTTCTTTATTACTTAGTTTATTTCTATTGCTTGCCATTAATAACACTGTCTGATACACCCATGATTGCAACACATTTCTTATGGGAGTCGTATTTGGCTGTTTAAATGAGTATAACTCCTGAGTTTAAATATACATCACAGCACTCTTTTTTAAAAAAACACTGGTGAGGAAAATGCCTTTGTCACAAAGAGAAAGGAATAAACATATCACAAAGCAGCCAAGTTCTTTAATTTCACAGTTCTTCTGTAGATGTTTAATAAAACTTCTTTCCATTTCTTTTGTAACAGTGTCCTAGCAAATATGTTATTACTATGGGGAAATTTTTAGGCATGAATGATTGAAATGACTACACAATTTACTGGCATTTTGAAAACAGTAACTAAAACCAAAAATATTTTGAAATTAACAGTAATATCCAGTCACCCTCAAGAATTTCTACTTTTTAATCTTCCACCTTCAAAATTGTGACTTTTAGCGGTCTGCTCTTTATATATGGGTGTGTATTCCTTTGATATTATCCAATTACTATTTAAAGAATATTCATAATATAGAGAATATGTTTTGAGGGTATCTGCTTCATCTATGAGCGCAAAATATAGTAAGTATGAAACATTCTACTGACCTAGAGGATTTCTTTTCCCTGACTGCTCTCAGGGGCAACCGTGCAGCAGGTTGCAATACTGGTGCCAGCATATCATGTTGAATAATCTCAAATGAATCTGTTTTTATCTCCACTGTCATTTGGAAACTGCTTTTGAGGCCATAATAGTATTTTGCAGTGTGGCAAAAATAGGCATTGTGGGACTATTAGCCACCTTGTGCCATAGGACATGCCTGAGTTGTGTTCCATGAATTCAATTTCTACTTGATGAAGGAGCACCTATGGGAACACTTGGCTTCATGGCTCTGTCAATCATATGAGTCTGAATGCATGATGGACATAGCTTGGATAGCATGGTCACCTTGCATTTAATCTCTATGAGGTCCCAGTAACAAGCTAGGGTCGGTCTCCTTTAAAAAACAATTACTTGCTGAGGAAATATGGCTTTGCTCCAAACCTCTATAGAGCTTGCCACATGCTCAAAACAACAAACATAGTTTCAACAGATACTGTATCAGTTAGGTAAGACCATTGCTATAGTAAATAACTCCCAATTCTCACTAGTTTAATACAATAAAAATTCATTATTTAATGTCCCACTGCAATGTGAGTTATTTGAGGGCAGTGAAAAGAGAAGACTCTGCTCAGCTCCTTTTGACTCTCACTCCACCAAGTCCTCTGATCTCCCCATTCCAACAGCAGTTAGAGAAAGGGGTTCGGGAAATTTTAGTGGGCCAAACCCATAAGTGATATACATCATTTCTGTCAACTCCACTGGGTGGAACTCAGTCACCTGACTGCACCTAACTTGGAGGGAAGACTGGAACATGTAGTCTAGATGTGTGACCAGGAAGAAGGGAACGTGAAAATGGATGGGCACTAGCAGCCATTTGGCAAATATTTGAGCTTATTAGATCCAATGAATCATAAAGGAATTGGTGACAGCATCCTATTAGGTTCTGATTACATTAGCCTTTTTAAACAACTCTGAGCTTTGCCAAGTCAAAGACATTGTATCAGTGTTCTATATTCAGGATGAGCAACAGCTGGCTGCCAATTGCTGATCAGACCACACACAGAACAACATTCTTCCCTAGACTCGGTGTCCTATTAGCACACACAAAAAAATAACTTTACACCAAAGCTCCACTCCAAGCCTTTAGACCCATCAGTGCCCATCTCTCTCCTTGCCATTTTTGGCTTCTATCCAACATACAAGTCCTGTTGTGATTCACTCCCTCCCAAACCTGCATTCAAACCCCACTTCATCAAACTCATCTTCCCCTTGGTCTAGTGCAATGCAGGTCTGACAGCTATGCAAGAAGAGTGAGAAGGTAACTAACTGGGTAGGAGGCGTCTGGGACCATAGCGAACTTCTGAAAAAGTCTTGGTCAGGCTAATAAAAGCCCCTAAGCAAAGGATGACCAGGAGAGGATTCCCACATTGGACAGAACTGATCTGGATCTAGTTCTGTCATCCTGCTTAGTTATTGGTTGTGAGCAGCCAGGGGCAAGAGTGACCTTGCTGTGAATGTCTCAATGGATCTCAAAGTTCTGGTAGCCAGAGGCTGCTAGACAACACTGTTTCCTATAGCAATTCTCTTGAAAAGAGAGATGAGAAGTACAACCCCATAGCTACCACATGGATCTTCTCAAATTTTAGTATCTCTTCTGTTTTGTTATAGTCAGAGTCAATACAAATCTCTGCCTCTTCCTTACACCTACCCCATATTTATTATGTTACATCAAAACTGCTGCTGATGCTGTTCATAATATCAGCTAAGACCAATTACCAAAGTTCTCTTATCTATAACTCTGCTTATGGTAGGCCAATGAAGCATATCTGCACAAGTACCAGATCAGTCTTTTGGAAGAGAAAAATTGCCTTAATTGCTAGTTGCCTTCATTCTATCTTGAGGGTGGAATACAGCTGATTCTCAATGTTCTAGAGAGATCAGAAGTGTTAACTCAAGAGGCCAAAAGAGGTGAAGTGGGAGTATCTAAGCTTTCAAGGGTCCCATTATCCTTGTCTAGCTGAAGTTCAGTCAGTGAAGATGCAAGAAGATACCGTCAAATCCATATGTAGATCCTAAACTACTACCCTGAATTTTAAAAACATTCACACCATCCTGAGCATGATTACTTCTCCCCTCTTGTCCTATCTTAGCTAATGATCCTACTATCCATTTCCAATTGCCCAGGCTAGAAACCTAGGAACCACTCAAAAACACTCATACCCTTTCAATCCTCTCCTGCCCTCAAGCAATCACTAAATCAAAAGTATTCCATCTTTCATGTCTCTTCTATCTATCCTCCTCTCAAGCTCTTATCACAATTCACTTGGATTAGTACAGGAGTCTTCTCTCCACTCTTGCCTTCAAGATGGGCAGTATTTCTTTACTGCACTGCCACAGTGATATTTTCTAATTGAAAATCTGGTAATATAACGGCTATACATCTTTTAATGACTGCAGATTTTAGAATCAAGTTCTAACAGTAGGTGAGAGTCCAAGGTACTTGTATTAGTACGTTCTCAAGCTGCTAGGAAGAAATACCCAAGACTGGGTAATTTCTGAAGAAAAGAGGTTTAATTGACTCACAGTTCTGCATGGGTGGGGAGGCCTCAGGAAACTTACAATCATGGTGGAAGGCACCTCTTCACAGGGTGGCAGGAAAGAGAACGAGTACCAAGAGAAGGATGAAGCCCCTTGTCAGACCATCAGATCTTGTGAGAACTCATACACTATTATGAGAACAATATGGGGGAAACTGCCCCCATGATTCATTTATCTCCACCAGATCCCACCCTTGACATGTGGGGATTATTACAATTAAGGTGAGATTTGGATGGAGACACAGAGCCAAACCATATCAGCGCTAAAGGTCTAGACCTGCCAATATCACTAATCTTGTCTCTTCCTGCTCTCTCATAAGTCCCTCATTCCAGGCATACTAGATGCTTCAGTCTCTCAAATGGCGAGATGGTTCTTATCTCCATTCCATTGTACAGGCTGAACCCTTGGACAGAACACCTTTCCACCCGACCACTGCTGTGCTGCCTCATTCGTCTCTCAATCTCAGATCAAGTTTCACCTCCTCTGAGAAGCCTGTCTTAAAGACTCTTCTCTTTCCTCCAATAATATCCAACTATTGCCATATTTATCCAGCCAATGGTACAAAAAAGCTTAAAGATTAAAGATCTGTCTGCAAACATGCTTAACTCTTGAGGGAGGTAACTCATTTTATTCATTCCTGTCACATTACTTACAAAAAAGGATCAGGGAAATACTAGGCTAAATAGATGTTTAAATGAGATTTTTTTTTGAGTTGTCATCATATCCCTTCTAATGAAATTGTCAGTGGTAGACCTTGAAAGTTTCTGAAGTTATCACATACATAACCTTGAGATGCTTGGAGAAATAGAAATGGATCAAACTGATTATTTTAACCAGGAAAGAAGCCAAAATATTTATTATACTCTAATTGTCTGTAAAAGAAAAAAAATACAAATTTGTTAATTCTTCAACAACTCCTAAGGGTCTCCAGGCATCTAAAATGGCTCCATCTTAATTGGACATACAGTTTTCATTGACCTCCACTATCAACAACAACAGAAACTACAAAGACGTGCACATTTTCAGTGCAGCAGAAGCAGGATGCACATGCCTTGAGTTTTGTATTAATAAAAATTTCTCCTTCAAAAAACCTTCTTTGCAGATTACAAATAGCTAATCTTATCTTAATGGCTCTTTTAAATTACCTGATGAAGTTTATATCATTATTCCTGGCTCACAGATGAAGAAACCAAGACCAGAGAAATAAGACCTGAACTAAGTAAAACGCCCATTAAATGTAAAGTTCATACCTGCCTCCTCCATTTTTCTATTGGTCACAATCCTATATATACTTCTCTATCACTCATTAAAGTTTCCTAAAATAGCTAATTTAGAAGGAGCATTCCAGTTATATTTCTAACTACCAAAAACAATAGAGTTCAGTGGTTAATAGCAGAAACTCTGCAGAGAGCTGAGGCTGAAAGCCCGTTTGGCCACTTGCCACCTATATGACCTGGACCTAAACTCCTCTGTGACTCGGTTTCCTTATCTGCGAAACAGAGGTTCATAGTACCTTCCTCAGAGAGTTGTTTTGATTATTGAACAAGTAGACAAACATAAAAAAGACTTAGAATGGAACCTATACAAAGTAAATGTTAACTATTCTGTAACGTTAAAAAATTAATGATTCTATGGAAATAAGGATCTATGAAATTAAGTTGCATCACACACAAAAAAATATGCTTACAGGGTACAATTTTTTTCCAGCTAAACAATGCCACTGAATTTAAATGTACATGCCAAACTAATGACTCCTATTTAATTATGTTTAAATATGGATACAAAATGGGATAACTTAAATATACCATTTTAAATATGATTGACATCTACTTGTTTTATAAACATAAGGACTTTTTAAAATCTTTGTTTATATTTTGAGAAAGTATCTTTTCTCCATTTCCTAGCTAAATTAGTAGGCTGTATTCTATTTCAAATATTTAGGAATTTGTAAGGAAAGTGAAAATGCAAATGTTTCATTCATGGAAATGAATGTTGATGGACATAAGTAATAATTGTCATAATTTAAGTTTAGATTTGATGAATATTATAAACATAAAAATATTCTGCATAATTGTTTTTCCCTTTTCATCCCCTATGTGTAAGTGTATGCTGATAAGCTATGTGTAAAGATTAATATTCCATTGTATTAATTATGATTTTATGGTGTTACACTAATTTAGGAAGATGTATTAAGATAAATTTAACATTATTATAAAATAATATAAAACACTGTTATCATAAAAAGTAGGAGGCATTGTTATTAGTACTTCCACGCAATAAAACACTTCTATTGTAAACCTAAAACTCAAACGATTATATTTTCCTAAAGCATTAAGCAAGAGTAACCAGATTTTGAAGTTTCATTTAATATTATCGTATCTACAATACTGAGTAAATAATAAGGATTAAGAAAAACCAAGATCCTGGATCTTGGCATGGACGAGTCTGAGCTCCTTTTGGGGGAATGGGAAGAAGGTGATGGGAAAAAGGTGAAAGCCGCTGAGAAAGGAGTCAAGAGGTCAGAAAGAGTGAAGGGAGCAAACAAATATCTCTTACAAAAGAATAGATGAGTTGTCCTAACTGTACAAATATTTCTACCAAGCAACGGTTGAATTCCCATGAAGTAATGGCCAAACCACCCAGGAGGTAGAACAAAGAAAAGTGAGAGATATTAATCAAGACATTCCACTACCAGTAATGGGGAAACAGCAGCATTTCAACCATGGGAGGACCAGCTATCGTGAATATCCATCCTGGAAATGCTTACAGAACATTTAGGCTATTTAACTGGCCAGTCAGTAAACACATTGCTTCACCATAGTGATCCAAATAAATGATTCCCATTGAAAATATTTCTCCCTGACTCTCTGGTTCTAATCATCTGACTTTGGTTACTGGAGACTCAGTTGAGCTAGACATGAAAAGCAGTCATATAATTGTGAGAAGAAAATTTAAGATTAGCATTCAGGATAATGGTATAACAACCTTTCTCATGAACCAAGAAAACTGCACATTTTTGACTTGCTCTTTTTCATCTTAATTGCTGTAAGAAAAGCCATTTCCTTTTACTCAATATGTTCTTTCCACATTGTCTTGCTGAAAAATCCTCATTCTTTACAGCATGGGTGGAATGTCACTCTCTGACAAAAGCCTTCTCTAAATTTTGCAGGCAAAGTTAACCAAATCCTTTCGTGTGTCTCGTTCACATTTTTGTTAAGACATTTGTTATTTTGCTGTAATTATTTCCAGGTTATTCTGTCTAGTAGGTGATGGGCCCTGGTTGAATAAATGAATGAATGACTAAATGAATAAATGGGATGTGTTTTGGAAGGAGAAATTATTGCTTTTGCCTCATGTAACTCCCAAAATAGCGTCTCATAATCTAGGATTTCTAAAGCTTTGAGTTTTTTTTTTTTAATTAAAGAATTGGAGACAACAGGTGGTTTCAGTTTAACTAACCTAAAATTCACTTTTCCGAGTCCATGTACTCATTTTTTTTCTTGGTGGTGCCAATAGCATGTTTGGGATCAGTGACCCTTTCCTGTAAGAAAGAAAGGTCATTCTGATTTTTATTAAGTCCTGGCAATTTGCTCTTTAGCTCCCTTTGTTGTTCTGCTTACTAGAGTCTTGTGAATAGCACATGTCATGTTCTTCTGGAATAAAAGCTTCACAGAGCTCCCCCATCCTGCTTGCAATGTTGAACAACTCTTAATTTGATTTACTGGAAAGAAAGAAATGCTGCTCAACATGCACTTCCTCCTGAGCCAAATCTAGTTAAATACGAGGAAAGGAAGGAGGGAGTGTTTGCCACTCAAAAAGCTCAAATTATACTGAAAAAAATCAAATTTATGGATATTTTAACTCATGTCTAAACCAAATCAAACCTTCTTCTCCTACTTCATAGGTAAGATAGAAAGAAGTATGGTGGTAAAAAGAATAGACTCAATGTCTTTCCTCTTTCTTAATGAGGAATTTTTAAAATAAGAGGCCCTTTATATGGGATCATTTAATTATATACCAATGGAAGCATAATGATTTTTTAAGTGCACTCTCTCTTATTCATTAGAATCAGGTAAGGTTGACTTTTTGCATTCAAGCTAACTTAAGTATCTTCTTATACTTTTCTTAATTCCCATTCCAAAATAAAATCATAATGTACAGATAGTGTGCACTAAATGATGACAAACTGAAGTTCAAGCACAGTCACTGATTTATTTTTGTTGAATTGTAATTTGTTCATAGATTCCCAACTTAAAAGTAGAGACAATAAGAAGTCATTAATATTGGACCTGCTTTTCTAACAATAGATTAAGTAAAAAGAACTATCTAGAAATTATGCCTGAAAAGACTCATTTATTCATTAAACAATCATTTGCTGTATTTCTACTATGTGACAGATAACACAGTAGACACACAGAACATTGGAGCTAGGCACCCAACAGGGAACCATCAAACAAAAATGGAAACAGTCTTTGTTGTGGAAATTATAATGTACTGGTGAGAAACAGAAAAATCAAGATTAATAAATAAATTGTGTATATATGTATGTGACATTAGATCGCAATAACTTGATATGTACCCAGGAGAAAAGTAACATGAAAATGGAATAAAAAAGTCTGGATTCCTTATCCTATTTTAAACAGTGTTATTAAGATTATTTATATCTTAAGAATGTGCATGTACAGCTATAGTTGGATTAAAGAAAAGAGAAGAAAAAGTCAGTTGTCATCTATTGGTTTTAGTCACTTGAAATCTAGGCTTTAAATTCTGAGTCATGGAAAATATAAAGAGTAGGTATTAGTGATGATTTCCAATAATGAGTCCCAAGTGTCATTTAGAATAAATGAGAGATTCAGTAACATCTCTCAAGCATAACTTCAGTGGCACTAAGCCAAATTTGTTTAGGTCCTGACAGCAGGTCACCAGAAATAGGTATCCTTTTAAACAGTGACTTTTTATCTTCAGAGCATGATGTCAGGTCAACATTATAACAGAAAGTATCCACTGAGAAAAAATATAAATCAGGACAATTATCTCTCAAAAGCAAAGTAAAACAGTAAGTCAACTAAAATATACTTGCAGCCAGACACAGGGGTTCACGCCTGTAATCCCAGCACCTTGGGAGGCTGAGGCGGGTAAATGACCTGAGGTTAGGAGTTCAAGACCAGTTTGACCAACATAGTGAAACCCCATATCTACTAAAAATACAAAAAATTGCCAGGTGTGGTGGCTCGTACCTATGATTCTAGCTACTCAGGAGGCTAAGGCATGAGAATCACTGGAACCTGGGAGGCAGAGGCTGCCAGTGAGCCAAGATCAAATCACTGCACTCTAGCCTGGGCAACAGAGTGAGATTCTGTCTCAATAAAAATAAAATAAATAAAAATAAAATATACTTGCAAACATCCATTAGTAAAGTGACACAACTAATGGGCTTTCTTACTATAAGCAATACTAATTAAATGGAATTTTCAAAGTTAAAGGTATAGCACTTCTCTACCTTAAAGGAACCTTTGAAATCACAACACTTAACTCTATGTTTCAAAAGAAGATGCAAGGTGAATGGGATGAAATAATATGTTCAAGATTACACATGCAGTAAACTGCAGGGAAGATTTTATTTCTAACTTCAATTCATTTATGTATTGAATTCATTCAAATATTTACTGAATATCTACTGCATACTGAGTCCTGGACTGTGCTGTGAAGATACAACTGAAAGCAAGGATGTCAGGACTGCCCATACAGAGGTTTCCTTCTACTAAGATGATACAGAAAATGACAGAGAAAATAAGTAAGTAAGATAATTTCAGAAATTGACAGAAAAAAGAATGTAATAGAGAACAATATCAGCGTACAACCTTAGAAAGTACTAGAAAGGCCTCTTGGAGGAAATGGCATTAGAAGTGAACTGTGAATGACAGAAAAGACCCTAGGAAGTAAAAATTTTAAGGCAAAGAATTCAAGAAGAGTTCCGAAAAGAACAGAAACTGCAAACTGTAACTTCTCAAAGCAATATTTAGAACGCTAATTTTCTAATTATCTACTTTATTGCCAGGATTTCAGAAGAAAACAAGTTTTTGATTTAAGTGGTTCTCATTCAAAATGATCCAAAAAGGGTTTTTTTTAAAAGGACAGAAAAAAGTCAAATGCCATAAGTTTGAAGCTCACCTGTCTCCTCGTATCCTTTATATCCAAAATAATATTTCTAGATCCTATTTTTAGAAATAGGCATAAAAGAAATAAAATGCCTATAATCACTGCATCATCAACATTTCCTAAAAAGGAAACACAAAGAATAGGGAAAAAAATAAAACAAAAAGCCTAGAGGTTAGCAGATCTGGAATCTTTGGTATCCAGACATGATTTATGTCACAAACAAAAGCAGTAAGCTTGGACCACAATACAGAAGTGGAAGCTGGGAGAACTCAGAGCTTTGTAACTTCCCCAATAAATCACAATTACCAAAACACCAATGATAAATAGCTAGAATCTCAGAGTATTTAACAGCTTTTACCTTTGGTTGGCTTACTGATCATTTGGTTCTTTTCCTCAAAAGCTGGTATTGGGTAGCTCAACCCCAACATATTAATGTTTAATTGTGAACCCTTGGAGATACCAGCTATAAAATTTAAAAAGAATTTACTATTATAAACAAGACTGGAGCACTGGGGAAAATTCTCTTGCATGAACCTATCCTACATTTTAGGAGAGGAAAAAGACTCCAAAGTAGCTTTAGATTAAAAAAACGGAGAGAGATGTTTAAAAACTCAAAAGAGAACTTTGAAATAAAGAAAGGAACATTGCTGATTTTCAATGAGAATGTCTCCGAAAGAGCAATGAAGTAAGTTATTGGTGTGTCTATAAAAAACATTACTCAAAAAAAGAGGTAAAATATTAGAGTTATTAATAAATCCAATGAAAAATGTTTTCACATAGACATAAATTTTTCGAAATTTTAATATCTTCTTCTTGCAGAATGACTGCAGTAACATTTACATGGTTTCTTTTAGTATCTTTACGAAGCAGCATTGGTATCCCCATTTCTGAGATGGTAACAACTGAGACATTAAAGTTACTGAGGATGAAAATAAAATGAGGAAATGCCAGAATCAGAATTAAATCTAAAAATTTTTTTAAAATATTTTCTTTATAACTTCTTAACCAAAGCTATTTCTTTTACCTTGCTAAACTATATTGGTTGACCATAATTTTAGCATTGGCTTGACATAGTAACATCTGAATATACATCAATACTCCAATAGGATTTCTAGTTCTTCCAAAAGTTGAACTCAACACTTAAAGTCAATGCTGCTTCCACAACTCATGCAAATCAATCCTTCAGTCATGGTGAATGGGATTCCATTCATAGCAAGAGCCTGCTCACCATCACTCTAAAATCCATTTCCGTTTTTGTCCTCGCTGACCTCAATGAGAACTAGAGGCAGGAGAAAGGTCTTTAATGAACCATGAATTGGTATTGTAAGCTGCTGTGATTTTATGTAAAAAATGTGTCAGACAAAACTCATCCTGAGCAGCAATGTACATACAAATGTTTATCACCATCATCTTTGTCTATCCTTTCTGGTTTGTTTTGCTCTATTTGGTTAAGTTGGTGAGTTGATTTGTTGGTGACTTTAAACCCAAACATTACAGACAGTAACCAGAAAAGAAAACACAAGTAGGAAGAGCCCTATCATAGTTATTACCACATAAAATTTACTTGACGTTTTACATACAAAAAGTTTGCTCATCCAGCCAGGTTCGTTCCTGAATTTGAACTACACTGCTAAATGTAGCAAAAAACAGAGTTCCACACAGCCCCAAAAGTGGGTGGATTACAATTTATTTTAATTCTCCAAGAATTCCCTATCCTAGACTCACCTCACACATTTAATTTTATGAGTTGAAGTTTTAACTTAAAAATTAAACACAAATTACGGACAATGCATAGTTGAAACTAGTTAAAATAAAATGTTTCCTTCTATTATATAAGGTGACTGCTCACTTGATCACATATCCTTTCCAAAACACACAATCTAATTTACCAGTATATAAAATCCCCAAGCAAGATATTCTTTTTAAAACATATATCTTTGATTTTTTCCATAGGTAATATATCAATTCATAGGTGTAAGTGAATGTCTTCCTTCCAACCCTTTCTCCTTTTTGCCTAGTTTTCCATCACCACCAACATTATTACTAACCAAAAAACCATGAACCACCATTACAGATTCTTATGAATCTTTCTAGAAGTTATATATACTGCAAACTGTGCATTTTTTATTTTATGTAATTGCTATCATACAACTGCAAATACCCCAGGGCTCTGTATTTCCTTTGTTCTATTCTGTAGGATCATTCTCTACACACACAAAGAGCTTACTCATTTTTTTAAATAAGGGCTTAAGGCAACTCATCCTGAAGGTTGCCTCTTGTCTTAACAAGAACCAAATGAAAACACCTAACTGAGTTATTTCACTTATGAAGTCCTGTTTCCTGCTTTTACACTGGGTTCTTACAATTTTCCCCAGCCACGTACTAAAGTCCCAACTTTACCTTCTCCCTCATTCTCCAGCTGCCATTTTTGGTCTTGGTTATTGCCTGCACATGCTTTTTCTTACTGCTGGTATTAGTCCGTTCTCACACTTCTATAAAGAAATACCTGAGACTGGGTAATTTATAACGACAACAAAAAAAAAAAGGTTTAATTGGCTCACAGTTCCATAGGCTGTACAGGAAGCATAGCTTGGGAGGCCTCAGGAAACTTACAATCATGGTAGAAGACAAAGAGGAAGGAGGCAGGTCTTCGTATGGCCAGAGAAGGAGGAAGAGGGAGGGAGTGGGGAGGTGCCACACACTTTCAAAGAACAAAATCTTGTGAGCACTCACTATCACGAGAGCAGCACCAAGAAGGAAATCCACCCCCTTGATACAATCACCTCCCACCAGGCCCCACCTCCAATGCTAAGGATGACAATTTCACATGAGAGTTGGACAGGGACACTGACCCAAACCATACCACTGCCTAAGTACCCAGATTTCCGGCCTTCTGATCTCTGTCTGAATTTGACCCCTATTAACTATGAATATTCTTTTTTTTGATTGAATTGTAATGACCAATTTATTCTCTTATTTGCTTAATTTAATCACAGTTCATTAATATGTTATAGTGCTTTTAAGAAGTTCATTTCCTGGGCTACATGTATAGAAAGTGCAGGTTTGTTGCATAGGTATACACGTGCCATGGTGGTTTGCTGCACCCATGAAGCCATCATCTACATTAGGTACTTCTTCTAATGCTATCCCTTTCCTAGCCCCCTGCCCCACAACAGGCCCCAGAGTGTGATGTTCCCCTCACTGTGTCCATGTGTTCTCATTGTTCAGCTCCCACTTATGAGTGAAAACATGAGGTGTTTGGTTTTGCATTACATGACCCATTAGTAATCACTGTTCCAGAATTTTTCCTATCTTTCTAAACATTAACTTGGAATACCAACTACCTTTCAGGACGTCTTATCTCAGTTGTTGATTCCAGGTAAGATGTCAGGGTACACATATGTATCTTTTTCCCATGGGCGCAGATTATCATGTTGCTTCTTTCCTTTTTTTTTTTTTAGTACTATTGTTAACTTTAAGTGACATCTTTTCTCTCACCTATTTCAGTTTGGTTTTAAACAATTCCCAGAGCCAATTCCCTCAGCTAAACTATGAAAATACTGCTAGGAAGGTTTATTAGTTAAGGTTCTCCAAAGAAATGGAACCAATATGATATTTTATATTTTATATATATATATATATATCTCCCATATTGGTTCTGTTTCTCTGATGTGTTCATGTGTACATATGTATATATTACATATATGTACACATATATACACATACATATACATATGGAGAGAGAGAGATCATAAGGAATTGGCACATATGGTTATAGAGACTGAGAAATCCCTGAATTTGCTGTGTGCAAGCAAAAGGTCTAGAAAAGCCAGTGGTGTAAGTCCAGTTTCAGTCCAAAAGCTTGAGAGCCAGGGCACCAAAGGTGAAGATCCAAGTTCAAGGGAAGGAGACCAATACCTGAGCTCACACAGACAGGCCGGAAGGGAGTGTATCTTCCCTTCCTTCTCTTTTTGTTCTATTTGGGCCCTCAATGAATTAGATAATATCCTCTCACCCTAGGGAGTGCAATCTACCTTACTAAATCTACCATTCAAATTTTCAATGCTAATCTCATCTGGAACACCCTCACCGAAACACCCAGAAATAACATATAACCTGGGTACCCTGTGGCCTAGTCAGGTTGACACACAGGAAGCAATTTCTGTGACTATCCCCTTTCAAAATTTTTATTACGTACTTCTTGAAAAAGCTTTCGGCATCTCTTAGACAGTTTATGACATCATCTGAAACACAGAAAGAATGCTTAAAAAGCAGCCATTTACTCCAGGACTCTGAGTCCACCTGCCTCATGAATAATTCTATGCCCTTGTTACTTATTTTCCAGGAAATGGTAAAAGGTGGTGCACATCCTTCCCTTTTTCTTAACAACATAATATTACTTGTCAATCAATGTAATGCTCTGCCTACCCTTGAGGTAGCCTCAGGATACCAGAAGATGTGTTTTGTTTAAAGGTACACTAAAACTGCAAAAAAAGCAGAAGTTATCTTAGCCTCTTTGTTGCTTCTCTCAGTTAATGGCAGCACCATGCTCCCAGACACAGAAAACAAGAAACTGATCATCTTCGGTGTCTCTGCATCTCTCACTTCAACATTAAATCAGAATTCTCAATGCCTTTGAGAGCAAAGACAGGATTCAGTCCCAGGACACTGACCTAACTCAAATTCCCTCTACCTCTAATATTTATCCTCTTTAACCCATCTTCCAGGTAGCCCTCTGGAAAGACAAATAGCTACTTTCCCCATTATTCTTATTCATCTGTCTAAGAAACTCATTGAATGAGTCAGACTCCAAGCATGTGCCGGGCTGCACATGCATGGTTACTGTGGATTACTCATCACACCCACAGGTGTGGCTCTTTCTTTCTTTCTCCTTTTATGGACAAGGAATAGCAAAGTGGCCCAAGTCTTTCTCCACATGGAGGAGATCGAGTCATCCAGTTGTCTTGCTCTTCTCATTCATGTACATTTAAGCCACTAGACTCAAAAGGTATCGTGCTTGAGACAAGTTGGAGCACAGCATCCAAGTTAGGGTCTCAGCTTAGGAATAGCAAGAAGGTTTCTTGTGATTCTTGTATACATGCCATGTTGCAAGTCCATCTTACCAGAGTTCTTGGAATTGGGGAGTTGTGGACAAAAAGTCCAACCAATAGGAAAATATTATTTTGCTTTTCTTTGCATTTCCCCAAGCATGAGCATTGCCCTTGGCAACTTTATGAGATGAGTGGTTATGGCCTTGTGAAAATTAGTATAGCAGACAACCAGTCCTAACAGTCCTCAGAATGGTAAAAACATGATCCTACTGTTCATATCCAACCGTGCCAGATTCTTCTGTGAACCATCTGATGTCCTGCTTGCCTCCATTGGGTACCACATGGCACTTAAGTCTAAAGGATGTCATTCAAGATCATTCAATATCTAGGATGAAATCTGTCTTTATGATTTTTTTATATATTGACTCTGAACCCATGAATCCACTACCATGAACTTCCTAAATGGATCCTTCTTATGTCTCCATCTGTATCTTATTTATTTCTGCTCCCAGGAAGCTTTCCCTAAATCTTGACTTTCGCTCGCTGTACTCAATTCTTCCATATGTATTCACTGAGCATCTTGCATGTGGCAGCCACTGAGCCACGTTTCATGGAGGTTTAAGACATATAAGATATTCAGAGTCCCACTACTTCTAGAAATCTTACCAGATTCTTCTAGCTATTGAGAATGTCTCCTATCTTTGCATGCTAGTCTTACAGTATTTATTGTGCCTTAACTATAAAAATGTATATATTTTCCAATTTTCTTACTGAATGATAGACCTCTTGGGGAAAGAGATCAGTTTTATTCATCCCTGTAGTCTTCCATTACCTTGAAAAGAGGCGTACACACAGATGATTTTTATATAATTAAATACCATATTGCACATGGGAAAGTCAGGCTTCGAGTCTATGGTTGATGGCAAATTTGTAATATTAAGCAACATTTTTACTCTCTATTTATTTTATTCCAAACACAGTCTGTTCCAAACAACTTGCATGCATTTCCCTCTCAACATCCCTAAAAGATAGGTAATATTACTATTTCCATTTATACAGATGAGGAAACTGAAACAGACAGATGTTAAATAACTTGCCCAAGGTGACACAATGGGCAAGTGCAAAGCCAGACCATCAGTGTTGATAGCAGAGGGAGGGGCAGTAGCTTTCCGAAAAGCGCTAGTCTATTTCTCTTGCAATTTCTTAGAAGAGTAGAGATCCAGGGACATACCAGACCAACCAGTCACAATATTAGAAAGAAGAGCACCCTTGCAAAAAAATGATGAGAGAATCAAAGTTACTGACTATAGTACAAAGAGCCCTTAAACTGAGATTCCAAAGACTTTAGGTTTTGGCCTGGCTTTGCCACTTACGAAGTGGGTAATTTTGGATAAGTCACCACATGATCCTCATTTGTCTCATCTGGAAATGGGATAATAATGACGGCTTTGTATGATCATGGAGAAGATCAAATATGATGTTAAACAGGAAAACATTTGACATTAAGAGATCATTGCATGTATTAAAGAAACCACTGTTGCTTCACAGACTCATAGCAGGACTCACTCTGGCTGGCAGGGTTATTAGGGAGTTTGTTAAGAAGTCCTAGTGAGGAAGCTACAATGACAAGTTTAGTACAAGGAGGCCTCGAGCTGCTTCTACACTCTGGGGATTCAGCTTTTGCTACACTGAGGTAGTGAAGGAGAAGGTGAACAGAGTCTATTTAACTCCAGAAGTTTTTAGTTGAAAGTCTTTTTCTCTTTATTTTAAGTACCAATCGAGAACTTCTTCCAGTAAATAAAGTGATTTTCACCTAAGTTTAAAATCCAAGTTGATATTTTGTTCTTTTTTTAACTTGCAAGACTTGGGAATCACAGGCCAGAACTGACAACATTCAATGTTCTAAGTAAGAATCTTCATAAGGGATGCAGAAAGCTCCCTAGCAACTTCTCCCAGTTCTTTATGTTGAAGCTGAATCTCTCTAGTTGCTGCTCTTGTTCCTGTGGCTTGTTTTAGGAGGGAACAGCTGGTCTGCAATTTCCATATAATATCCATTCATGGATGTATTAAATCGTCATGCATATCATCTGTGTTATGTATTCTGAAAGTAGCAGGCTCTTAGCATTACCAGCAGTCATTTTTCAGTCCTGTGCAAAATGTACCCCCGAGAGCTCTTAGCAGATGTTTGGTAAAAATTATTGAAAGAAACAAGAAAAAAGGCTTTCCCCTGTTTTGAATCCACAGTGAGTCTGTCATTCAAAAACAGCCACAAGGCATCTAAAGTCTCTAAAAATTAGAAAAGACACTCTTTTGTGAGTATCCTTGTCCAAGTAAAATGACACACCATAATTTAATTCCAAACAAATATGCCATTTTTTTTAAACACAGGAGAACATATTCATATTGTAGCAGTTATGTCTTATGCATGTTAAAATACTGTTTATGAAAACTAAAGATTTTGTCTGTTTTTGCCTCTAAAGTAACAAGCACGATCAGATTTTATGTGACAACCCAAATCAGGAAGCAAAGAAAGTAAAAATGAGAAGAGACGAAACAACAAAAGGAAGAAGGGAGGTGAAGACACGGCGGGAGGAAGGAAAGGAAAACCATTTTTTCTTATTGCTGTGGTTTAAATGTGTCTCCTCCAAAGTTCAGGTGTTGCCAGTGTGGTAGTTTTAAGAAGTGGGATCTTTAAGATGTGATTAAGTTTTGAGGGATCTTCCTTTATGAATGGGATTAAAATGGGATTAAAGCCCTTATAAAAGAGGCTTTTTGCAGCATTTGGTAAGCTTGCCCTTCTGCCTTCTGTCATATGAGGATGCAGCAATAAGGTGCCATCTTATAAGTTCACCAGACAACTGAACTTGCCAGCACCCAGATCTTGGACTTCTCAGCCTTCAGAACTGTAAGAAAATAAATTTCTGGCCACGTGCAGTGGCTCACACCTATAATTCCAGCACTTTGGAAGGCCAAGATGGGTGGACCACCTGAGCTCAGGAGTTTGAGACCAGCCTGGCCAACATGGTGAAACCCTGTCTCTACTAAAAATACAAAAATTATCCAGGCATGGTGGTGCACACCTGTAATTCCAGCTGCTCAGGAGGGTGAGGCAAGAGAATTGCTTGAACCTGGGAGGTGGAGGTTGCAGTGAGTGAAGATTGCACCATTGCACTCCAGCCTGGGTCTCAAAAAGAAAATAAATTTCTGTTCTTTATAAATTACTCAGTCAGCAGTATTTTGTTGTGGCAGCACTAAGACACTTTATTCATAGAAAACATATGGCAACTTTTCAGCATTTTATTTATTTCTTTCATTTCCCGAATCATGTTCAGTAATACCTATGCTAGGAGAAAATTTAGGAACAGTGAATCAAAATGAAAGGGCTATGTAGAACTAGATGAAGAAAAACATTTCCTTAAAGAAATACTAATCCCTGCATCCTTGTACTGCATTCATCATTGCATGGGTTCTGTTCCTAATAACTAATCATTTCTTTTCTAATTTGGTTGACACAGACACCATGAGCTTACCATTGTTTTTTCAGAAGTGGACATTTTCTCCTGCCACTCAGTGATGTTCAAATTCCTTACTCATAAATATCCCCCTGGGTGTAAGTCAAAAATTCATGCCATAGCAGTTAAGAAAGACTATCGGCCCTACAGTTCTGTGCTTTGAATTCTGTGCTCTAAGCCCTCCCCTTGGGCTTAGAGCTTAACGTGTTTGCTGTTTCTGAGAAGAGAAGTAAGTTTCTAAATTATACACTGTCATAAGCATTTTAGTAAATAATCATCAAGAAGAAAAGAGATCGATTTCCATTCGTACCCTACAAAAGAAGAGATTGAACTTTAATAATATACTCACAATACATACATGCCAAAATAAACCCAGGACTGAAACTTTGCGTGTAGGGCAAAAGATAGTGGGCATTTAATGGAAATGAACCTCACATACGTTCCTCATTGCATGGTACCACGTGCGTACAGAATGTTTTCCCCCTCACCACATAGAGTCACAAATGCTATCACCAAAGACAAATATCCTTTATACAGGAGTACTTCTATTGTTATTTAATAATTTTAAGTGAGACATAGCTACTGTGAAACATTTTAGAAGCACGGAAATTACAAAGGAAAAATTAAAACTCTTCTTAACTCTGCTACATATTGATCACATATTAGTGCATTGTCCTCCTGGATTTCATTTCATTTTATTTATTTATTTTTGCCTTTAACAACAGGTATTTATTGTTTCACAGTTCAGGAAGTTAGAAGTCTGAAACCAAGGTATTGTCAGAGTTGGTTCCTCCTAGAATTTCTTGTTACACCTATAAAGATTATTCCTTTCTTACAAAATTTGGATGATTCTGTAAATGTAGTATTTTTCATTTAATGTAATATCATAGGTACCTTCCATGTCATGCAATGTATTTCAAAAACTTGAATTGATGCATGTTATTCCATGGTATAGCCATGACATCATTTGTTCAACTATCTCTCTATTGCTACACATTTGGGTTGTTTCTAATTATCCGGTATTATACATAAATATTCTATAGGTATCGTAGTACATAAGTCTTTGCCTCATCTCTGATGTTATCCTCAGTAATTTCATGTTCAGAGATTTATTCTAAGAAGAAAACAAGTATTTTAAGGCTTTTGTCTCAAATTATCAAGTAGCGTTTTGAAAGACGGGGTCAATTCAGTCCCACAAGCTGAGAGAAGAGCAAGGATTTCCTGTGCCCATGGAAACCACTGTTATAGTTATCCTCAGCAATTTAAGAGTCATAACATGGTACATCACTGTGAGTTCTACATTCATTTTATTAACATTTCCATGATTAAACATATGATTTCTATTGGTCAAATATTCACTTCTAGTGATAAAATCAAACTGTTGTCACCTCAGATCTACTTGGCATTTTCCTTACTCATCTCAGGGACAGATGGAAAAAGAGAAGGTTGGTATATGTAAATTCTGGATTTAATTTGCTTTTTAGCTTTTTTTTTTTTTGGTAACCCTTTCATTCATAATACCAGCTTCATTCATGAAATCTAATTAACAAGGAATTAAGGTATTTACTTACAAGTGTTGACTACAGTGAATCATTGAAGCATGTGAGCATTATAAATAGATGCTTGTGGATACTAAAGAAGACATTTATAAATTTCAAAATATAAAAGGAAACGTAAGTCAGTAGGCCATGAGGAGATACTATAAATTCCCCCTCACTATGAGCCGTGTGGTCAATGGTGAGTTTCGAGAGTCTAATGTCAATGTTTACGTTGTAAACTATACATTCATTATTTTGTGTGTCAGTTATAGTGAACGATTTCATTAACACAAACAACAATAAAAACAATTAGTAATGTTCCACACACAGAATAGTATATTAGATTCTAGATTCAAAAAAAAAAAAAAGCATTGATGTTGCTTTAGTAGAATTTTGAAGGACAAGGACATACTACAATAGAGTGCTAAAGGGAATAAGACTGTATTTTTGAAATATTATACTAACTGACATTTTGTGGGCATTTCTGCGTATAGAACCTCCCACCCTTATCCACATGGATATCTTCTAAAACTCCCAGAGGATGCCTGAAACCACAGATAGTACCAAACTTTATATATACCCATACCTATCATAAAGTTTAATTTATTAACCTGGCATAGTACTCTGGCACCATGGGGCCATTATAATGTAAAATAGGGGTTCACTGAACACACGAGCACTGTGGATGCTTCAACAGTCAATTCCATAACCCAGCTGGCTACTAACTCACTCGCAGGCTGGGAGCTTCTATGGCATGGAGGTTCAGACAAAGACAGGATTCACGCCCTGGGCAGGACACAGGAGGATGACACCAGATCAGAACAGCAGGCAATTTGAAAACTTATCAATTGTTTTTTTCTGGAATTTTTCATGTAATATTTTCAGGCCATGTTTGACCATGAGTAAATAAAACCATGGAAAGCCAAACCGCGGATACACGGTTCTTCCTCCACTTTTCACTCTTTGCCCAATCCCACCAGCCGGACTCATTGCCTCAGGGCAGGGCTGCAGCCAGACCTTAAGCATACAGGCTGAAGACCACCAGCCTCTTTTCTATTTTAAAGGCCTCTACTATTTTAAAAGCTCTACAGAGCTTTCTGATTTCATTGAATTTGAGGGTCTGAGAAGTGAACTATTCTACCAAAGCCTCACTCTGGACAGGGGGAAAGAAGCGAACAACAAAGAAGTGATCAGAAGAGAGAAGTAGGTGATACTCATCATAGGAGCCCATCGGTCTCCTAAGAAGAGCCTAAGACAGTAGAAAAACAAGAGCTGAAGCAGGCAGCAAAATCAGAGACACAGAGAGAGAATGGGGATGGCCACGCAGTAAACCCAGGCATCCCAGGTGAGAGACTGCTTTATACATTCTGGTGCTCTGGCGCTACACAGAAGTAACAGGATAATTCTCATATGCCCAAGAGGGAGCTCCTCAAAACCTAAGGCTATGCAGATGAAACAAGGGCATTTTCACAGTTTCACAGGGGGAATGGTTACTAAGGACCAGGGAGTAGGATGGGCATCTATTTGTAGGTGACATTGTGGACTTGAAGGCTTTATACTTCCTTCACTGAAAGCACTTTGGCATATCTTAGATAAGATTCCCCAGAAAACAGTCTCTAAGATGGAGATTGAGACAGGGGCCTTATTGGAAAGAATATTCCCCTAACAGAGAAGTGAGGGAAGCTGCACTGGACAGAGAGGTTGAATTGATCTGTGATATAATTACAATGGAAGCCTCAGCCAATTGAGGCAAAGAGGCAAGGCCTAGGAAACCTTCCATCATACAGTCTTTGGGTCTGAGCTGCCTCTGGAGATAAGAAGCGGCATAACCTTGGGTAAGGTGGTAGCCACTAGCCAATGCCCCCAGCAACTGGAGAATGAATGAATCCATCTCCTTTATGATTATGAAAAAATAGAATGGTATTCATTCTGGCCCACCCCTCTTCAACTTAGATCCACTTATTTCTTACAGTAAATTTATGCCATTTGGGGAAAACTTATCCAGGATTCTGGTTGGTTTTGTTCCTTGGGAAAGCATGGAAAAAGCTGCTTAGTGAGAGAAACTATAACCCCCATCTCTGCAGCTGGTCTCAAGGCTGCAATTAACACTCACGCTTCCCCTCCTCTACTACCCATTCTAGATTCCCCTCACCCTTGGTTGGTGACTTTGATAGTCTAGAAGGCTTACTTGGAAGAGTGATACTAATGTTCTTACCTGAGAGATCTAAGGATCTAGTCACCTTGCCATTCCCAGGCCACACTTGATGCATTTATCCATTTCACACCAAAGTGCACAAGAGCGTACCAAGAGATGCTCATGTGGATCACCTGCGTAGCAAACCGATTTCTCTCTAGTCCTATATTATAATAGTGACCCTACTTCCTTTTAGTGACTGGGATCAATAACTCCTGCCTGTCTTTTCCTTATCTTCTGGTTTCTTGAGAAAGTTCTGTGGAAACCATAGCTTAAAGTTCAATGAGACTCTCAATGTGGTTCCTGGTGAAAACATTTTCTCTCTGGGAATCAGGACTTTGAGACATACACATTCTAAAATCCACCATGGACACAAATTCCCATGGTGGGCACTAGTTATGATGGTTAAAGAGGCCATCTCTAAAACTATCTCTTGCTTCCCAGGCTCATGTATTCTACATAATGGGGCAAAGCGCATATACTGGTTATTGATTTAGGGTATACACCACATTCTGGAGAATGGGAATCCATTCTGTATTTATCAAATATCCATATGTGATATGACCAGGAGATTTCATCTCTTTTGAGGTTAAATGCATTACTTAGTCTGAAACAATGTTATGCAGAACCCTCTGTCAGTGGATGAAACATTCTTTAAGCCCTCTGAGAGCAGTGCTAGGAAAGGCAACTTACTCCCAGAATATTTTGTGAAACTTGGAAAGATGAATTGCTGCTCCTTACAGGATAGAAGAAGTTCAATGTAATCAACTTGCCACCAAGTGGCAGGTTGATCTCCTTGAAAGATTTGCTAATTCAGAAGCTCATCACTGGTCTCCGTAATGAAATCAGACTTAGTGAGAGGGAGCTCAGGGCACAGGGCCCAGGTATACCCTCCATCCTTACTCCATTGCTACAACCTTCATGAGTCCATTGTGCCAGCACTAGGTGACTGACAACAGAGTTGGCTGAAGTTGGCTGGGTAGTTACTCCACTAGCCCGTCTTTCATTATTGATGCTGTTAAGATGAATACAGAGATCCACACACTGTGATAAATTCCCAAAGCCCATCCATGAACCTACTTGATCTGATGTTCTAGTCTTGCCTTCCAGGCCCCCAGCAAACAAGACATGTCATTCTGCTCATAAAACCATGTTTATTCCTAATTTTACCTATTTCTCCTTATCACTGGGAGAATCTACCCTCACCACGGGTTTTCAGAACCATCCCAAGTGGAATCATCATAAAGCACAGTTCATTTTCAACTCGTCCCCACAAACCAAGCTGACAGTCTGTAAACCAAGCATGATTTAGAGATGGCATCAGTTGTCATAAACTAGCAGTGTGAGGTGAACAAGAGGCAGCAGTGTGAGGTGAACAAGAGGCAGCAGTTAAACACTCTAGGCAAAAGGGGAATGAATCATGGTAACCTTACATTGAGCTTACTTCTTTTATCCTCTGTCTCTTCTTTTTTTTTTTTTCCCAGATGGAGTCTCACTGTGTCACCCAGGCTGGAATACAGTGCCACGATCTTGGCTCACAGCAATCTCCATCCCCCAGGTTCCAGCAATTATCCTGCCACAGCCTCCCAAGTAGCTGGGATTATAGGCACATGCCACCATGCCCAGCTAATTTTTGTAATTTTAGTAGAGATAGGGTTTCACCATCTTGGCCAGGCTGGTCGTGAACTCCTGACCTCAAATAATTCACCTACCTTGGCCTCCTCTTCTCATATATAATCTGATAGATTCAGCTGTCTCTTACTTTCAATCAGTGAAATTGACCTATCCATGAAGAGATGGATATAAACAAATAAGATGAGAAGACCCTATGGAGCTTTAATAGCACTACTACATGATGATGCCCTGCTGCTGGATCCATCCTATCTTACAACTTGGTGGTTCTGAAAGAACATAATCATGATATGTTCTGGACACAAAGTCACAAGTGTCTCCACTTGAGCTTAGTATCATGACAGCACTACAGGTATCAAGAATGGCACAGTCTTCTGCTGCAGATGCTGTGATCTAGTTCCAGGCTCCTTGAGTCATTGAGTTTTGCAATAATGTGTGTCTTTTTCCCTGTGGTGCCACATGATCTGCTGACCCAAGTGACATATTGCTTGCATGGCAACCTGGACTTACTGCAGGACCTTTTCCTGCTCCAGGCCCCACTTAAAGTTGTCAGTCTTCCATGTCACCCAGTAAATGAATGAGAACAGCATATCCAAATGTGACACACGCTAGTATCAGAAGATATCTATTAAGTATTATGCTTCTGTCTTAGTGGTAGGAGATGCAAGCTAACTAGTCCTGAGAAAAGACAGTAAATGTATACCTTTTTTTTTTTTTTTTTGAGAGTCTTTCTCTTTCTGTCACCCAAGCTGGAGTACAGTGGTGTGATCTCGGTTCGCTGCAACCTCTGTCTCCCAGGTTCAAGCAGTTCTTGTGTCGCAGCCTCCTGAGTAACTGAGATTACGGGCACATGCCAGCATGCCCAGCTAATTTTTATATTTTTAGTAGAGACAGGTTTCACCATGTTGGCCAGGCTGGTCTCAAACTCCTAACCTCAAGTGATCTGCCTGCCTCTGCTTCCAAAAGTACTGAGATTATAGGCATGAGCCACTGCTCCCGGCCAATATATAAAATTTTTTGTCTCAAATGAATGCAAGTTTCTTCTGATCCTACTTTCCAGTAAGGATGGGGGTAATATGTATTTACCAGATTAATAACTGCATACTATGTATGATGGCTGTGTTAATCTACTCTAGTAGACGACTAACTGCTCTGACGTAGCAACTGTAATTGGGCTTGTTTCTTGGCATTTGGCTGCCTGAGTTGAAACCCAAACTTTATCACTAGTTTTTTTTTACTATTTTTACATGCATCAAATTGAGATTTGATTTTTACGTGCATCCAATTTCTACATGCATCAAATTGAGATTAGTATATTATCTTAATCACATAGTTTTTGTGATTATTAAAACTACAAAATTTACACAAAGTAGTTAGCACTGTGCCTGGCACATAGTGATCGCTAAGTAATCAACCTTCATACATTTGTTTCGCTACCAGAGTTAACAGGTAGTTTGATTTATCAAAATTCATCAAACATAGAGTTTTCTGTTATATAAAGCACTTGAAGTAAATCTGAAATAATTTAGATTAGGGTACAATCATGCAGAAATATAAGATAGGGTTAATTTTGATAGCACCAACATTGCCATTGATCGCAAATTATTAATGCAATTTACAAATCAAATGCATAATTATCAAAGTAGAACATTGGCTCAGTTATTCACTGGTCTAAATTTTATGCCACTTGCAATGATTATGCTGTCAAGAATTTAGTAATCATGCATATTGGATAGCTTCCCCAATATTTGTCTTTAACTCTAGCACAAGGAATCACTGCTAACCCATGCCACTATATATGTACCCACATAGGGCTTAGCAAGTTTCCCCATCCAGAGTCACATCTATCAATATATCCTCCCCACTATGCTGGAAATTTGACAGTTATATGGGAAAAGAAATCATACGAAGAAAATGAAACTTCCTGCTCATCACAGAAAAGAGAAACTACCTCCCCATCATGACCTCCACAGTCTCTTAACCACAAAGCAATAGTGCTCTGCCCAGTCTGGGCATCCTCCTTCTTTCTATATCACTGCGACTATCTTAGCAGGGGAAAACAAAGCTGAAACAGAACTCAGCATTTCACATTAATGTAATCGTCTTGCTACCTGCAAGACAGAGTGGGGAGGATTGTGTGTAAGCATTACAGTCAGCCTCCTGCTCCCTGGATGATGGCAGAATGCTGACCATATACGGATGGCGAGCATGCAGCTTGCGGAGGAACTAGCTTGCTGCAACAGAGGCTTAGCGCCTGGCTGTGCCTTGAGCTGGCAGGGGCAATCTTCATATTCCATACTGCAAAATCACAGGAAGGGCTGTTTATAAACCTGTGAAAGGAGGAAGTTGATTTCAAAGGAAAAGCCTTTAGAGGAATTCCAGCTGCCTGGCACATAGTCTGTTTCTCCTGCCTTCATCCTCATGGGGCTCCTGCAGCAAGCAACACAGAAATGACCACAGTAGGGAGAACGCATCACAGAGTAAGTGAGAGAGATCGAGATTCTTAGCAGGCAAAATAATACAGCCAATTATTTCCCAGCAACTTCATTTGGGGGCTGGTACATGCATTTTCTCCTAAATTGCTGAACATCTAGACTTTATGTGAAGCTTATCAGATGAATATCCTTTAACTCCATTTCATTTGCAGTCCCTGAGTACTCTGCAGGTATTTCAGTGATTAATAAAACACACTGGTAAGGCAAAAGAAAGGTCTGTGCTGGATTTTCTAAGAGCTCTGAGTCAAACATTCTATGCAAATTCAGACAGAACTCAATCACAGCTCCAATCCACAGTCATCAAATGCCTTGTTAATGTTATGCGATTTACCAACAAGACAAAGATCGGTCACACCGCAGTGTAACTCTTCAGCATACAGAAAAACCAGTGAAACCACTAAGGAAATTAGTTTTAATAGTAGCACATAACTATAAATCATTCAATGGCTGGTCACAAGTTTAATCTGTTTTCCGGTTTTTCTGTTGTTTTGCTCCACAGAGCTTAGGGTGTATCTGAATTATGGCCAAAATGACCATGGTTTTACATTAAACTACACACACACACACACACACACACAACTTGATTTGAAACAAACATCAAGGGATCTTACTCCCAGAAACCTGACAGACCGAGTAAGGGAGAGAGAGAGATTGAGAGAGAGAGAGAGAGAGAGAGAGAGAGAGAGAGAGAGAGAGGAGAGAGGAAAGTACAAAGACACTCCCAGCACTCTGTTTAAACAGTTTCTCCTCACCTTTCTTTTCTCAAGTGCTAAGGATATTATTTTGGAATGCTTCTGCGGGACTCCAAAGATTATTGCTGCCATATTTCAAAAATCACACCTAGAATTACAATCTCTATTCCAAGAGGAGTGTGAGCTTGAGCCCCAGGAAATGCTTTGCTCGTGACATTAGTCATAGAAACCCCATTAATAAACACCTAACATGGAAGGAGTTGCAGATTTGAAAGAACTAAACACAATACCGCACCCTGTTAAAATCCCTCCCTGTGAGTCACATTTAAGCCAACTTTTCTTACCTACCTCAGTCACCTCTAGACATGCTTAATCCCAACCTACAATATTGAACATTCCTGACTCCTACATTCCACTGACCCTCTAATCTTTTAAATCTCCCCCCTACTCCCCTTTTCTACATTCCTGGGACTTATCAGACTTTCGTAATTCAGGATTACTTTGCATATTTACTGTGGGTCACCCTGGGATACACAAAGCTATCCTAGGACTCAGGGTCACTGTGGTCCCTGAAGCTGGAGGTAGGTGACATAGAAACCCAGATACTGGGACACCATCAAGTGTCCTAAATGCTGAATTTAGGCTGCTGAATTTAGCAAATAAAAATATAGGACATCCAATTAAATTTGAACTTTAGATAAACAATATCTTGTATAAGTGTCTCCCATGCAAGGCTTGGGCCATAGCTATACCAAAAGGTATCTGTTGCTTATCTGACATTCAAATTTAATTGGATGCCCTATATTTTATCTGGCAACCTTAGCTGTAGATGAACATGGGAAGGAAGATGCCAAAGCTTAATTATCAATTATATCTCAGAAGGGCACCCCAATTTAGATGTATGGGGTGATAAAGGATCCATGACCTGCCCCAATGTTTAGGAAAAAAGAGCCTGCAGCAGCAACAAAACCAGGCATTGCTGCCCTTCTACTATCCAATGCCCACGGCCAATATCCTTCATCAATCAAGACACCCTTTCTGGCTTCAACACAGCCACTCAGGCATTCATTACTAATCAATCAGACCAGGCCTGTGAGATGAAACCTTTTAGCTATCCCTGGTCTAGACAGGACTAAGAGTGTGGAAATATGTAAAATTACCCAGGCTTGATTCCCAGGCAAACGTCAATGGGTTTTCTTGCATTCTTCAGAAATCAGAAAACACATTTTTAAAAAAAGAACTAAAAACCTATTGCCTTAAAAAGCTGTGAAATTTCAGAGTCATCACTAGCTAGCTCAGTTGGGGCCTTGATCATTAATGATTCTATAGTAGTGATTCTTAGAGTATGGATTATAGTCCAACTGGGGCCTCCTGATAATGCACCTTCTTTGGTTCTTCCTACTATCATTTTTTTAATGCATTCAAAGGTTATCTATTGGCCACCTTCTGCATGAACGATTGTTACTTAATATCACTTAATGTTATATGCACCAAACTAAACTCTTTATTAGAGGCTGCTGAGAACTCTGATTCAGAGTCCTACATTGCCATGTAATGCTGGTGAGGTTGCAAAACTCTAATGGCGCACAACTTGTGGGATTCCTGTTGCTTTCAGGAAGCACACTTGATTATCAGTGCGGTCTTGGTCATGGTTTCCAAATGCTTTCTACTTATAAATTACTTTTGGCTTACTTTCTTCATTTACGTTGGACTTTGTTGTGGATTGTTTGGTTAACCCCAGAGTGTGTAGTGATATATATTTCCATCAACGGCATTTCAAGACTGTAATTTTGCAATCACTAGCCTTTGAGGCATGTATA
Organism: Cacajao melanocephalus; assembly: GCA_963573385.1. Classification (NCBI taxonomy): domain Eukaryota; kingdom Metazoa; phylum Chordata; class Mammalia; order Primates; family Pitheciidae; genus Cacajao; species Cacajao melanocephalus. The sequence goes on along the minus strand of CAUYLG010066169.1, from coordinate 69,347 downwards.
CGTTGTGATTCAAATACGAATCATCTCTACTGCTTTGCTAAGGCAAACCACAAAAATGTGCTTATACAGTGACACGTTCCCTCTTATTATTATATTCTTTTCCCACTGTAGAGTGGGAATGGTTAAGTGGTCTGTGAGGTCTTCTGCTTTCTCAGTCTCCACTATGGTTACAAAACACAATTTGAGAAATACTTTTTTAGAACGATAATATTCAACCTTGATCAGATATTAAATATTAATATGTTTAATGCATTTGATATCACATGACTAAACTTTTCTCATATCAAGAAATATTTCATATCAGAAAACATTTTTGATGCATATAATTTTCACTAAAGGCATGTCACTTATTTTATTTATTTACTTATTTATTTATTTATTTTGAGACGGAGTTTCCCTCTTGTTACCCAGGCTGGAGTGCAATGGCATGATCTCGGCTCACCGCAGCCTCCGCCTCCTGGGTTCAAGCAATTCTCCTGCCTCAGCCTCCCGAGTAGCTGGGACTATAGGCACACGCCACCATGCCCAGCTAATTTTTGTATTTTTAGTAGAGACGAGGTTTCATCATGTTGACCAGGATGGTCTCGATCTCTTGACCTTGCGATCCACCCGCCTCAGCCTCCCAAAGTGCTGGGATTATAGGCATGAGCCACCGCGCCCAGCCCCACTTATTTTTTTTAACTTTTAAGCTAAGCATGATTGACTCCAATTCTTTTTCCATGAATATTTGTCTCTTTTTCTTTTACTTTTGATTATGCTTACTGGCACTCAGTTGCTAGCAATCAAGCAGTGGCAAAAACTAGACCTTTAAAAAAATGTGTAGGAAAAAATATCTTTAGACAGACAAATGGTTTTTCATTTAATTTAATATTCCTGCAAACTAGGAAGATATTTCTAGTATTCCATTTTACTGCTATATCACTTTGTTTCTTTAGGTGCATAAACCACATATTATGAACTATTAGAGAATTATGACATCGATGTAGTGAGTCTTGGCTGGTATTCTTTTCTTAAAAATAGAATAGAGAATAGATCACATGTTTTGCCTCCTGAAGAGTTTGCTTCGTGTGTGTGTGTGTGTGTGTGTGTGTATTTCTAGAACACAATGTAAAGTGTCTTTCTTGCCACATGGGAGGGTGTTGGTTAAAAGTTTGAAAAACAGTGCTGCAGAGCAGAGTTCCTCAATCATTAATATATACAAAATTACAGGGGAATCTTGTTAAAATGCGGTTTCAGACTCCTATATCTATCTATCTATCTATCTATCTATCTATCTATCTATCTACCTACCTACCTACCTACCTACCTATCTACCTATCTATCTATCTATCTATCTATCTATCTATCTATCTATCTATCTATGGGGTAGTGTCTTACATTCTTCATTTCAATAAAATTCCAAAGTGATTCTGATGCTGCTATTCCAAAGGACCAGATTTTGAGTAGTGACAACCAAGACGAAGAGCCACAGCCACAGGCAGAGAATGACTAGCCCTCTGGAGGAATGGTAACTGAAACTCTAGACCCTAAATATCCTGCTCAGGATACCATAGCTGCAAGAGGCATCTTCAGCTACAGCACCTGACCAAGGCAGGTCTTTCCAACAGAAGACTGCACCTGCTTGCCTTCCGTTCTCTGTTGTTTCCTTTCCTCGCTCTCTTCCTAGTATGAGTATCAAAAAGTGGGAAAAGACTGTTAGCCACATATCACCAATAACAAAGAGCTCGAAAGAGGTATCAATAATACAGTTGACAAAAACTCCAGAGATATAGTTGATGAAAACTCTGGAAGAAAATCACCCCTGTCTCTGTTTTCTACCCTGCCACTCAAGTGATCAATTCAAAACACAAATCTGTGTCTCATCCCTCCTTAACACTCTTCAGTGGTTCCTCATTATCTGCAGATGAAGTCCTATCTTCTTATTATAGACTTGGGACTTGCTCTGCTTCCCTCCAGCCTTAGTTTCCTCTAACTCAGTGTGCCTTTTCAGATCACGCTTTATTCTCGCATGTTCTCCATCTGAATAATATCTGCTCGTCCTTCAAGATGCCCCTTTAAGAACTTTCCTAACTGTACTTGGTTCAGTGGTTCCTATGGTAATCTCAGCACTTTGGTATGCCAAGGCAGGCCGATCTCTTGAGTTTGGGAATTCGAGACCAGACTAGGCAACATGGTGAAACCTCATGTCTACGAAAAATAAAAATAAAAAATAAATTGACTTGGCATGGTGGCACACACCTGTAGTCCCAGCTACTTGGGAGGCTGAGGTGGAAAGACTGTTTGAGCCTCTCCTGGGAGGTCGAGGCCGCAGTGAGCCGTGATTGCACTACTGCACTCCCTCCTAGGTGGCAGAGCAAGAAAAAACTTTCCTAACTACTCCTTTCCTGTGTGAGTCAGTCTGGGCTACTATGACAAAGTAGCATAGTCTGAGTGGCTTATAAGCAACAGAAATGTATTTCTCATAGTTCTGGAAGCTGGAAGTCCAAGATCAGGATGCTAGCTTGGTGGTTCCAGTGAGAGCCCTCTTTGAAGTTGCAGATGATCAGTTTCTCATCATACCCTCACTGGGAGGAGAGTAGGCAATGGAGTCTCTTTTATAAGGATGCTAATCTCATTAATGAGGGCTCCAGCCTCCACTAAATTATGTCCTAAAGGCCCCATCTCTTAATATTATCACATGGTGGGTTAGGATTTAAGGTATAAATTTGGTGGGGGACATAAACATTCAGGCCATACATTCCCTACATACATATGCACGTGCACACACACACCCTTGGTTAGATTAGAGCAGTGGTTTCCAATTCTGGCTTCATATTAGCAACATCATTATGCATGACTTTTTAAAATACTAATTTAAAATATTGGACCAAAAGGGATCTGAAGCGTATGTGTGTGCACGCTTGCATGCATATCTCTGTGTGTGTGTGTGTGTGTGTGTGTGTGTGTGTGTGTGTGTTTCCCCAGGGATGGCTCTGTTCCTTGGTGAAACAGAATTTCAAGTTCCCACATTAATTATTAACCACCTCCATGGAGTTTGCCTCATGCCCTGGTACTTTAAATATACCTAACACTCTGGAATTTTCAGTGTTGGTCAATTATATTTCTATTTTATTTCTTCCATCTTAGGTTGTATTTATCCTTCAAAGAATTTTCTAACTAAAAAACAATGACCTTTTCAGTGAATGATTGATTTGCCTCTGAACAAAACTGTTGTATGTCTCCTTTAACGGCTGCCCTACAAATGTCTGGCCCCTGGATATGATATTTTTAGTGTTTCTAAAGCAAACCTCAAACATTTGGATATACCTGAGTCAAGTACAAAGATAGTATGGAAGTGGTATGATTATTACATTGTTTAGGAATAGCTGAAGAATAATTACAAATGCAATGTGGTATGTCACTCTAAGAGTATTTTCTCCTTTGCTAATAAAGTCAAACCAAGAATTGCATTTCTATATTCTGTTTATCTGTTATTATTAGAAAATTATGTATTCTATATCACATTACTTTCCAGGTAACTGAGGCTTCCCTTTTCATGTGTTTTATTAAATAGATTCTCAATGCTTTTTTAGAAAACATGCATGACATTTCAATTTTAATCATTTTTATATTAAATATTTCTAAGCCATATTACCTACATCTTTGTTTTATTAAACATGGAATTTTAAACTTAATTTACCTTTCTCTAGATTGTGTTAGCATTATGATTATTAATTTTATAATAAAAATCCAGAGACTGGGTTTTGTTTTGTTTTTGCTGTTGGCTACGTTTTGGCTAATGGCTTACCTATTTTCTTCAGATATTCCTTTCCTTATTCACTTCTTTATTTCAAGAATTTTAAAGAAGAGCAAAATGACCAAGTCATTAGAATTGATAAGAAAGGAACGCAACTCAACAACCGGCTATGAATCAGAAAGCCTGGGCTCTAGTCCTGAACCTTCACTGAAACTCTATTGGCATTATTTGCCTCTCCTAGGTATTCTCTTAATAGTATCTCTACCCTTTATCACATGCTATATGTAACTGTCTGTCTCCCTTCACCAAACTGGGTACAGCTGGAGGGAAGGGGCTTACCTTCATTGTCCCATAGCCAGCACAGGCCCTGGCAGGTAATATGGAATGAAGTGTGACGAGGAGGCTTAATGACAGTCAACAGCTTCAATTATTCTGGGAGTCAAAAAGTTTAAACGACAACCATGGAGCTCCCTTACAGTATGTTGCAAGAATTTAAAGCAATAGCTTTTTTTCATTGCCTTGTTCTATTGGGACTAAAATTGCTCTAAATCTGCTCTGGATATGCTTCTTCTCTGAATGCATTTTTCTAGATAAGTCATTCTTCTACGCAAGTTGAAAACTCTTCATTTGGTTATAATTCATCCAAAACTACAGGGTGAGATCTTACACATTTCCCTCCTTTCCTTTCAGTACCTAGGCTTTTTAAGATGGGGTATTCAGACCCATGCAGAGGCATGTGGGAATAGAAGGGACCTCACAATAGGTGGAGTCCGACTTAACTCTAACGATGCCCCTAAACCCTGCCTTGATATACATATCCCATGATCCTTCTCCCAGGTGTAAAGCTCACCTCTGCTCCTGCACCCTTTAGAAGTAAAAGGAAAGAAAAACACACAAAAAAAAGCTCTCTTAGGTTAGAGCTCTGCCAATAACTACAGAGCACTGGGCTGATTATTGCAGCATCTTACGAGAATTTCTCTCATTTCACATCTAAACCTTCTGCAGCGTCGGACTCTACTATTGTGGATTCATGTGCAAATAGATGAGATGCATCTAGTAACAGGATGGACAAGTTACTCAGGTTAATTTTTGTATTTTGATCCTTGGCAGAGATTGTTTCTGAAATTTGATAGGTTGAATTCTCTGTATTTTTCTTTTCTAAAAGTGCTTAGAGGGCACTAAATGTTAACTGGATATGAAGAGACCCTTAATTCAATTTTAATCGACTTTTCTTAGAACATACCACAAGAACTCTACCCTCTAATGAAAGATGTGAGATTAGTATATTTTATCTTTTTCTGTGAGGATACATTTTTCCCCTCTTGGATTCTTCTGAGTTCTCCAAGTCTAAAATATTTTGCCTTAGGTTGAGTTAAAATGCCAAGTAGAAGCCCATTGTTTTTACGTGAACGTGAATGCTAATTTAGTTAGGTGATGGAAATTCTACCAGTCTGTTTCTCTTATTATTCTATAAATACATATAAGAGAGAGTTTGATTTGTTCAACTTCTCAGTAATCACAGAACAGAATTTGTCTTAAATATCAAACCTGACTTGGGAAAGATTCATCAAGGATTCACTAAATCCCTGTTGGACACCACTACGTTATTGGTTTTATAACAAAAAGAGATAGGAGAAAAATTGAGTGAAAAGAAAAATGTTCATTAAAAAAAAAAAAACACAACTCTTCCAGTTGTACATTTAAGATATATCAGTAATAATAAATATGGGAAAGACATAGATTTGTATCATTTGTTTTGTAAATGATGTCTCCACATATAAGGAGACAGACGAGTGGCTTCCTGTGCAATTGTCCCTTCACTCCAGACGTTTCATTATCTATATATGAATGCTAATTCATATAGCCCAGAATTCTTAGTAATGCTTGATTTACATATCCACCCTGGGGAACTATTTACCCACATTCTTTCTGATACTCAATTGTACATTTGTCCTTGTGGCATATGGAAGAAATTCAAGAGGAATTTGGGATTTTTGCCAAATTCTCTAAATTCTTGAATTCAAACATTTTAAGCAAGATGAAACAGGAAAGCCAAAGAGTATTCTCTGAGTGAGAGAACACTCCCCTAGTCAAAGGAAGGTGATAAAAAAAGTGTGCTTTATTTCAGGACACTTGAGTGGGCTGTGAGAAAGGTGACGTGCTGGATTGTTACAAAAATTTCCTTCACAAAGCAACTTGAGAGAACGTTGAATAACCATTTCCTTCCTACGGTTCAACAGGGATGTTAGTTTGTCCAGAGAGTAGAACTAAGATGGCCTTCCTCTATCAAGGAAACTAGGTCGGTGCTATTCAAAATGTGGAGACTGGTGCTGGTCTTCAAACTATTTGTTACTTGTCCATAATTATTTAAGTATGGGAATTGAAATGAAATAATCAAAAACTTTTCAGCGATTTGACTTGTCTCAACATCCAAGTGTAGGATCAGCAGACTGGTATTTACACGTCTTTTCTTTCTTGATAGGTTTCTAGCAATTCATTTTTATAGTCTCTTACAAAAGCATGTCTCTGACAGTTTGGAAATGAAGGATAAAACCTAATCTTTCACCTGATCTTTCTACAGTTAGAGAAGCCCTGATAGAGGCTCTTCTAGATTGCCACTATCAAAGATGTCCCTGATGATAGGCATAGCAGTGAAGAAGAGCTTTTCAGACACAAAAGCAGTGGCTGCCCTGGGTGCCCCAGTTGCTTGAAGTCTTGTTCCCAGAGTAGTTACTTAACAGGGAGAAGAGATACTACTACTGCCAGCAAATATCAGACAGAACGTTGGAGATTTTTTTTATATTATACTTTCATGAAAAAAAGATATAATAATATTTTTTCACTAGGAAATGGTACCGTACTCCACCCCGACCCCAAATTACACAGGATCTCCAGATATTTAATAATTTGAAAAGCCAAAACCCTAAACTGGTATCTGGCTCTCACAGTTTCAGCTGGGAGAGAAGAACATAGTAAAAGATTATTCATTCTGTAGATCCATCATCCAGAAGAATTATAAATAGGATTGTGAACATGGTGGGATAGTATATCTGTTATTTCACCAAAAAGTTAGATGAACTTAGATCATGTAAACAATTTTCAGATAATCACCCTAAGATAGAGGATCAGGGACTATCATAAAAGAATTATCGCTTAGGGATATTTCTTCAAGTTCCTTATTCCTTTCTTGAGAATATAAGAGAAAACCCACAAAACAGAATATGTATGAACTAGAAATAGCTAAACCTACTAATAAAGGCAAGACATATCAGCGTAGTCTGCGACTGGCAAAGTCTAGACTGTTTGTTGAAAGCCAAGCAGTTTTCAATATTAACTTACCAGTGAATCAACTATAAGATATTGTCAGAGAAAACTAAGAAAGACTTCTATTTGGCCTCATAGGACAATTTTCCATTCAAAATGACACTACCAAGTAACTTTAAGTCCACCTTTAAGTACATCTTCCATTCATGAAAGTACGTCTTATATGCATTTAATTTTAGTTTCATAAACAATGAGAGCTTCCCAAAGGTGAAAGTCTTGATGACTGAGGTTCTCTGTCATATTCTTAAGCTCCTGAAAAGGAAGAGGATGCTCAATCTCTTCCTTTTGAACAGATGGAGAATGTTCAGTCTCTTCAAACCTGCTCAGCCTTCTTGGTCCTTGTTTCCTGGAGATGGCAAAACTAGCCATGGAACTAAGTACCTTGAATATTGATGAGCACTTTCTATTTTGGAAAGTAGAACAGCAATGAGTGAGCTGTATTTTAATTATTTTATTTGGATGTATACTTAGGTCTTCCATAAGCATGTTGCTGGGGTCTATAAGAGAAATATTTTGTATTCTGCAACTTCCCACCGAGGTAGAATTTGGTGAAACACTCAGAGATTCAGCATTCCTGTTGAGTCCTCAGCAGGGATTTGAACATCACTCTGCTGAATTTGCCACAGACATACCTTTAACAGCACCCAAAATAGCATTTCAGAATTTACTCTCAGTTTTTGATGTTTGACTGAGAGCCTAGACTGAACACTGATGTGTGCTCTAGCATGAGCTGTGAAGGGTAGAATAGCGGGGTTCCTCCTTAATGTGCCACGAAGCTAAGAAAATAAAACATTTCTCTTGCTTGTCTTTGTCTATAAATGTGTCCAATGCTGAATGGAAAGAACCACATAATGAAATGAGGGCGCAGTGTCCAGAATACTAAAAAGGCATTTGTTAGCTTCATAAACTGGACACATTCATAAAGCTTAAAATAGCAAACAAGAAGCTCTTCCCTACCAAGTGATAGAAAAAGTCAAGTTCCTGCTAAACAATGTGCAATAACTTCTAACTTTCCTGACTGGAAAATGGTGAGACAAATAATCAAAAGGTATTATCTTTATATATGGGTTGATGATTTAAATATCAGTAAGGCCAAAATCCATTACACCAAATTCAGCAGGGCAGTGATCCTTTGTTGTTCAGTGACACTGATTCAAAGGAATACGTCTCTGATTAGATCACCCAACCATTTCTCCACTAATACTGGAGATAACCCCCGAGCCAAAGCAGGCCACCTCCCATTAATGAGTTAACCTGTTGTTCAAATGCAATTATGGTTGAACCTGAAATATTTAAAGTGTTTTCTCATCCTAGAAGGAAAATAATAATAGAAAGAAAAAGATGTGATATTTCCATTTTGCTGAGGTGTCTTGTTCAGCAATTATTTAGTAAAACATTTTTCTCCTCTTCTTCCTCCTTCTCCTCCTCCCTCTCTTCCATCTACACTTTTGTCTTCTGTTGCTACTTCATTTTCACTTTGAAGAGTTGTAAGAGCCAGCAATGGCAGCCCTACAACTTTTCTAGGGCGTTGGAGGGGGAAGATCTGCTGAAAAGTTATACTTTTAGAAAATAAAAGTGAGTATTCATGACAGTTGTAAAATGACACCCCCCCCCCCACACACACACACACCCCGAGCTTTCAGAATCTCTCTACAGGACTAGTGTTGGTGGCTGATTCCCAAGGAAGTCTTTGCAGCTCTTGTCATTCCAATGACTTTATAAGCCATCATGGTAACTGGCAGCAATAGACCCACAGCATGATTCTCCACCCTCTCCCCTCCTGATGCCCTGTGTTCAGTAACAAAATCTCCACCCACCAAACAGAGGACAAAATTAGACAAATATCATAAACTAATGTCATTTCCTTCTCAATAAAAAAGACTTACAAATGTCAGAGAAGGCATTTGGTTCCAGGGAAGGCCAAGAAGGAGGAGAAACAAAACAAAGCAAAGCAACAAAGGCTGAAGTTTTAAACATGAATCTCTGTCTCAAAGGCTCTGTGTTTCTGAACTTGGAAAAGGTCATTTAACCTCACCGCTTGCATTTTACCACCCAGATTGGAGGGGCTAATTCAAAACAGAGCTAATCTGAGAACCCCACTGAGGTTAGTATTTCTAAAATGCTTCACACTGTATGAAAAAGAGATCTAGGTGCCAAATGCTATTACTGTCCACTCCTGCTATGTTGTAAATTGACCTCTAACCTTTGATACAATGGAGTGTGAAACCAGCTTTAAGATCTATGTAATGCCAAATGGGCTGTAAGAGAAAATTTAAAATAGTAAGCCTGGCTGAGTTAAGCTCCAGCATACCACAATTTCACAGTTGAACCAAAAGCAGTACAAATTCAAATTGTAGGGTACAGAGAGCCTAAACTTTGAAGTCAAGCCCCTGGAAAGTGGAAAGTGGAATATGGAAAAGGGAGCTTGTTTATAATCTGCAAGTTAACCCTTAGATGGGGCACAACCAGGCAACAGAACTCCAGCTATTACTCTATGCACGTCTCCCAAGTTATTGAGTCCAACTAACTATATTAATATGGATGATGACAATTATGGCAGCTAACTTTTAATAATCTTTACTGTGTACCTAGCAGTGTGCTGTGTTTGACACGTGTTATCTCATATATACCTCAAAACTACACAATGAGGGAGAGTTTGTTGCAACTCCTGTTTCACACAGAAGATAAATAGAGGCTAACTACATTGTTTGGGGGTCACTCAGAGAGTAATCAGAGAAACCAGGGAAGCCAGGGTCTATATTCATGGAGCACAAACCACTACAAAGTGTTTATTCTGGGGCAAAAAGATCGGGTTGGTAACCAGAAGACAGTCAGTAAGATGCTGCAGATACAGTGCTTTCCTCACTCATCTGACTCTGAGGCCATTCACCTTTCAACATTTCATCACTCTTTCCAGCTGGAGCTGAGGCTTTTATTGGAATGTGCAGGTTGCAAATGATCCTCTGTCCTTCCTTGTGTCTTCTCTGTAAAATTCTCATTGAAATCCACCATACCCTCAGTCAGGTCCCTTTCATGTTTTATTAGTCCGTTTTCATGCTGCTGATAAAGACATACTTGAGAATGGGTGATATGTAAAGAAAAAGAGGTTTAATGGACTCACAGTTCCACCTGGCTGGGAAGGACACACAATCATGGCGGAAGGTGAAATGCACTTATTACATGGCGGCAGGGAAAACACAATGAGAGCCAAGAGAAAGGGATTTCTCCTTATAAAACCATCAGAACTCATGAGAATTACTCACTACCTCGAGAACAGTATGGGGGAAGCCACCCTGATGATTCAATTATCTCCCACTAGGTCCCAACCACAACAAGTGGGAATTATGAGAGCTACAATTCAAGATGAGATTTGGGTGGGACACTATCCAACCATATGACATGCTGTTAAGGGTTTTTCTATGGAGCTGTATTACCCTGGAGTACCCCAGGCTGTATGCCCACTGTCCTCTCTCATCCTTGTTCTTGTCTTGTAGGTAAAGAAGAAGAAGCATATTTTTTCCCCTGAGGACAACTGGTTTTAGAGTAAATCTGTCCAGTGAGTGTCTAGCAGGCCTAGCTGAACAGGTGCAGTCTTCCTCCTTCTGCTGTGGAAGACACAGTCCCCATGACCATGGCATTGGCGCCAAACTGTCCCAAACACTGTTGACAGTTGAGAAAAAGACCCCAGGAAACCCAGTACTCTAGCTTTTTTTTTTTTTTGGCTTTCAGATACTTTCCTCATCCTCTCTGAATGGCTCTTTTTATTCTCAAAAGGTCCTAGAAAAAGCTATTTCTGGGTAATTAGAAAGCTGGGAGAGGTTTCCATCCAAAGCCAAAAATAAATTTATTTTTTAAAAAAATAATCTGTCAATTGAGTTGAAGCCATCTTCTTTTTACACAGAGACCAAATTTATGTGGCCAATATCTTCTTTTCTAATCATGACAATATCCCTTCAGTGAAAGGTATTTGGGATTCTTTTTTTTTTTTCTTTTTTTTTTTTTTGCTCTGCTCTGGCTGTACAGACACTGAAATATGAGACAATAGCTTCCTATACTCCCAGTTCCTTATAAAGTGATGCTGAGAAATTACTAGCAGTGCCTCTATCAGAAGTTTTCTTGATTCTTCTATTAAGGAATCTACCTTTACACTCATGAGCTCTGCCGTTGTCTATGTGCCCAAAGTTAAGGGAAACAAGCAAAGAAAGACCTGAAAAAACTGGATTAGAACCTGACCAGGTCAGCGAGACCTAGCAGAGTTCCACAGGCCTTAGGAAGTATCACATGTAGGAGAAAAGTAGCAGAAAGGGTTAGAATACAGGGAAAAAAATGTTTATTGAAAACATGATTCAGGGTAACTAATCAAGCGATAATGACAGGCAAACCTCAAAGAGCTGAGTTCAGGACCCAAGTCCAAACCTCCAGGTTGGGCAGAGGGGAAGAGGTCAAATTTAAAGCCTGAGTATACAGCTAGAATTCTGGGATTCAAGTGAAAAAACAGGAAATTGAACATTTCAGAAAACTTGAAAGCACATCTCAAAAGCAGGAATGAGAAGGTTGTGCTGAGAAAATGAACAGCTAGGTCTGAAACAGTCCAATCAGGGTTAGCAGGAGGTGCTCCTCCTGCAGATGGGCAGGGCTTGGTAGGCGCTTGAGCAAAAGCAGAAACACAGAGGCCTGGAGGACCCTCTCATGAACCAGAGGTCTGGAGCATCCTCCCATGGACCAGGATCCCAGAGCCTCGTCTCATGGACTAGAGGCCCAAAGCCTTCTCTCATGGACCAGAGGCCTGGAGCATAATCTCATGAACCAGAGCCCGGAGCATCCTCTCATGAACCATGTAATCTTCTCAAAGGCAAACATGCTGACAGATTTCCAGTGTTCATGCAGTGTCATCATTTGTAAAAACAATTATAATGTATTCATTGACTAGGACCAAAGAGTTTGTAGTCAGTGAATGTTAAACCTTCCTTTTTAGGACTACTAAGCTTGTATTAGAAAAGAGCAGTGTTCACTTATGACAGTCTTCTGGGAATCCTGTAGACCAAATATTTTGGCTCTAATCTGATTCTGCAGAGAACCCTCATGCAGACCTACTCTGAAGACAGATATTCAGGGTTGGAGAGAGGCTCCTGAGCACTTATCCAAGAAATACCGTTTCGCCTCTGCTAAGATCAACTAATGTTTACTAATTCAGTTACATTAGTTCATTCTTACATTGCAGTAAAGAAATATCCAAGACTGGGTAATGTATAAGGGAAAAAGGTTTAATTGGCTCACATTTCTGCATGCTGTAAAGGAAGCATGATACTGCCATCTTCTCAGCTTCTAGGGAGGCCTCAGAAAACTTACAATTATGATGGAAGGTAAAGTGAGAGCATATCTGTCACATGACCAGAGCAGGAGCAAAAGAGAGAGTTGGGAGAAGATGCTCCACACTTATAAACCAGCCACATCTCACGAGAACCCACTCACTCTCTATCATGAGAACAGTACCAAGGAAGATGGTGCTAAACCATTCATGAAAAATCTACTCCTATGATTTTATCACCTCCCACCAGGCCCCACCTCCAACATTGAGGATTATAATTCAACATAAGATTTGAGTGAAGATACAGATCCAAACCATATTACCAGTTCAAGAACACAGCTTCCATCCTTCGTTAGCTAAATCTGAGATGGGGGAGGGTATCGTAAGCAAAATAATGGCCTCCCAAAGATGTCTATGGCCTAATTCCCTGGACTTGTGAGTATGTTGTGTTATATGGCAAGGGAGAATTAAGGTTGCAGATGGAATTAAGTTTGCAAATCAGCTGATGCTGAGATGGAGAGATTTTTCTGGATGATCTGGGTAAGCCCAATGCAATCACAAGGGTCTTTTAAAAGTGGAAGAAAGAGGCAGAAAAGGAGCCAAAGTCAGAGAAAGCAATGTGATAATAAAAGCAAAGATTTGAGTGATACAATGTGAGAAGAAATCAACCCATTGCTGACTTTAGAAATGGAAAAGAGGCACGGGGCAAAGAATGCTGCAGCCTCTAGAAGCTGGAGAAGGCAAGGAAACAAATTCTCCACCACAGCCTCCAGAAAGGAACACGTATCTGCCAAAACCTTGGTTTTAGTCCAGTGAGACCCATTATGGACTTCTAGCCTGCAGAATTATAGGATAATAAAGTTATATTGTTTTAAGCCACTAAATATGTGGTAATTTATTAAGCTTCCATAGAAAACTAATATACGGAGTTTCCAAGAAGTTCTGAGCCATCAACCACACATGCATATGCAGGACAACGGAGGTCAGCTGTGCAGAGAGAGTTTGCTATATTGAAGAAAAGGATTGCAGTTGCTGTCTTCACAAATTTGTAGGGTGACTAGGCCAAGGCTGTCCCTTTGGGTAGAAAAAGTGAGTGGCAGGCTGGGCAAGGTGGCTTACACCTCTAATCCCAGCACTTTGTGGGGCCAAGTCGGATGGATCACCTGAGGTTGGGAGTTCAAGACCAGACTGACCAACATGGAGAAACCCTGTCTCTACTAAAAATACAAAATTAGCCTGGCATGGTAGCATATGCCTGTAATCCCAGCTACTCAGGAGGCTGAGGCAGGAAAATTGATTAAACCTGGGAGGTGGAGGTTGCAGTGAGCTGAGATGGCACCATTGCCCATCCTGGGTAACAAGAGTGAAACTCTGTCTCTTAAAAAAAAAAAAAAGTGAGTGACTATGTGACATAAGAGTGAAGAGTCTAGGTTGAGAAGTCAGACAAAACTAGTTAGTAAGCACTAGCCATGTAAAATCATCAGGAAAGAATGATCTATGCTCTCTATTCTGGGGTGTGAATTGTTTGAGGAATGGAACTTTTCTCCCTCTTCATTCTTGTTTTCTACCTCCCAGACATAAGAAGAGGAAACATTGACCTTCTTCCCCACCCAAACTCAGGCTCGCTTCTCTAAACCTGTCAAGAAACAAAGTGTTCTACATAGAAGACAACATTGTTATTACTCTTTAAATTCACTCACTGTTTGGTCAAAGGGTCAAGTAACCCAAACCTTCCAAAACAGAGAGAAAATTCATAATTCCCAACTAATACAGAAATTCGTGTGTTAAATGCTGCTTTTAATATTAAAGAGTCTTACTTCTCATGCCATGTATAAAGAACACAGGTATCCAAATACATCACCATTTCCTTTGCCAGTTTTGCTGCTGGAAGGGAAAAAGGAACTGGGGATGATCAATCCAAATCAGCTAGAACGAAACCGGATGTTCTCTGTATGTTTTTCTATCTATTAGAAAAAAAAAAATTTGAAAGATATTTTTCCTAAGTGGACATTAATCAATCTTACCAAGCAAAAATTCACTTTGCATTATATTATTCAACTTTTTTCCTCTAAAGAAATACAGAACAAAGGGGGTAGAAATATATTTCAGAAAAAGTTACGAAAATTGTCAGAATATTCATAGAAAAGGAGGATCATGGTGCCACGAAAGCTGCATAAGGCCTCTTTGTATCCCAGGGGCATCTGAGGAAGCCACATGTGTATGCTGCAATGTAATTGCATCATTTCTCTGAATCTGAAGGGAGGGTTTCGCTTTACATAAATTGTGGTCACAGAAGCTAAGTTCACTTCTGCTGCATTTGTGGTCAGGAAAAGAATTGCACACAATTATACATCTTTGCTGGCCGTGCAGGGAAGCAAAACCTAAAAATAAAACCAACTATTCTATCAAGTTCTCCCGGCACACATCTATCAAATTTACAAGACCTCAAGAGTGTGAATTTGGAAACTAAAGAATTGCACTTCCCCTAAAATGATTCCCTAAGGTGTGTGGGTCAACAGAGAATGGAATCCTTCACAGTGGGACAGGGAGCCAGCAGACAGTATCTGGGTATGACATCGTCAATGAAAGACTGTTTCAATCACCTAACACATCTGCAACAACTGTTTTGGCACCCAGTTATTGATTCCACAAAGGTTTAATTTAACAGTGCAAATACACAACTTGCTGTGTGTATCTGTGTATGCTTTTAATGAACTACATACAGGCTACTATTTTATAGTGGCTTCCAGCAGAGAGTGGGAAAAACAAGATTCAACTATAGAAGCTGTCTATATTTAATATTTCTGTTAGTTTTCTGTCTGCCAGTCTGGCAGATTGGCCCAATTGGAAAAACAACATCTATGATTGCTGAAACGGTTCCTGGCTACATTTGGCACCGTTAATCACTGAATGACACAGAAATCCCTGTCTGAAAATTTAAGGCAAAAGAGGCCAGCCTTTGTATATCACCAAGACTTATCTGTTTGTCTTTATTTCAAAGTCCAAAATCTAATGTCATTACTCAATTCAATAGCATAGCAGTCCACGAGATTTCACAAAAACAATGAAAACTCTATGCAAATCCTTGGTAAACTGATGTCATCAGTCTCATGTCACTATAAAAAATGAAACTGTCTCCTATTTTGTTTTGTTTTGTGCTATGTTTCCAGGTCAAGAAAAAAGAAAAAAAAACTTGCATTCACTTCACTCAAACTCTATTTTTTAACAGTAAAAGAGTTAAAGTAACTTTTATATATTGATAGGTAAAAAACAAAATAAACAAAAAATAACTATTGGCAATATGTGCTTTAGATCACTATTTGGCTTACAAAATTCCTAAATGTGGTTAAAAAAAAAAAAAGTTTTTAAGTACTGAACGTGAAGTTAGAAGTGCCAAGTTTGAAAGCTGGTCCTGACTCTTAGTAGCTGGGTGAGATTTGACAACTCACTCCGCCCTCTGAGTCACTCAGTCTCACATTATTGCAAGATCAAATAGGGTTCCATGCAAAAAAGCTGGCAAAAGACAAAGTGTTATTCAAACATAACATATTATACTAGAAAATGAAAAGAGGACACAATAGCTCGTAGGTAGTATTTAAATCAAAGTTTAACATTGAATAAATATATAATTCTTAAAGGAGGGGAAAAAGAAGACTGAAAAATCTTATTCCCAAACTTCATCAGTGTTCATCTGCACCTTTTGGTCCTACATATAATTAGTTTCTGAGAGCTCAACAGAATGCTAATGGAAGTTTTGTTTCTATGCAAGAAATCCTGGCTACATGAACATCTTTCTTCCTCAACACTTCAACATTACAAACCACAAATTACTGCCTTAAACTGCTGCCTGTAGGGCCAGGTATCTTCAGCCCTTTGGTGGCAAATGATAGGAAGCACATATCATCAGCAGTGATGGAATGGCCCAGGGACAGGCACAGGGGAAGACTGACAGCACTTCAGTGAGGCTTTGTCATGGTTGTCAAAATGAAGCATGATCTTTGAAGTCAGACTGTTGAGATTACAATCTTGGATCTACCATTTTTCCTTTTTTCACTGCAGACTAGCATAATCACACTGCAGGATAATCATGTAGCTATGAGGTTAAACAGGATAATTTAAGATACGTGTACCAGTCCTTAGTACATAGAAAATGCCCAATCAGGCTAGGCACAGTGGCTCATGCCTATAATCCCAGCACTTTGCGGGGCTGAGGCAGGTGGATCATGAGGTCAGGAGTTTGAGACCAGCCTGGCCAAGATGGTGAAAACCCGTCTCTACTAAAAATACAAAAATTAGCCAGACATGGTGGCAGGTGCCTATAATCCCTGCTACTCAGGAGGCTGAGACAGGAGAATCACTTGAACCCCAGAGGTGAAGATTGCAGTGAGCCAAGATTGTACCACTGCACTCCAGTCTGGATGACAGAGCAAGACTCCGGAAAGAAAAGAAAAGAGGGAGAGGGGAGGGGAGGGGAGGGGAAGGGGAAAAGAAAGAAAGAAAAGAAAAGAAAGGAAGGAAAGGAAGGAGAGAGAAAATGCCCAATCAGGATACTAGTCCTTTGTCAGATGCATAGGTGCAAATATTTTCTCTCACTTTGTGGGTTGTCTGTTTATTCTGATAATTGTTTCTTTTGCTGTGCAGAAGCTTTTTAGTTTAATTAGGTCCCATCTATCTACTTCTGTTTTTGTTGCATATGCTTTCAGGTTTTCGGTTTTTGAACTCTGCCTGAGCCAATGTCCAGAAGAGTTTTTCTAATGTTATCTTCTAGAATTTTTATGGTTTCAGGTATTAAATTTAAGACTTTGATCCATCTTGAGTTGATTTTTTTTAAGGTGAGAGACGAGGAGCCAGTTTTATTTTTCTACATGTAGCTTGCTAGTTTTCCCAACACCATGTATTAAATACCCAACAAACACATGTAAAAATCTTCCTCATCACTAATCATCAAGGAAATGCAAATTAAAACCACAATGAGATACCATCTTACTACTGCAAGATGGCCATAATTAAAAAGTCAAAAAATAATAGATACTGGTGTGGATGTGGTAAAAAGGGAACACTTTTACACCGCTACTAGGAATGTAAATTACTAAAACTCCTATGGAAAACAGTATGGCAATTCCTTAAGGAACTAAAGGTAGAATTACCATTCAATCCAGCAATCTTACTACCGGGTATTTACCCAGAGGAAAAGAAGTCATGATGTGAAAAAGATACTTGCACACACATGTTTATAGCAGCACAGTTCACAATGGCAAAGATATGGAACCAAACTAAGTGCCCATCAACCAATAAGTGGATAAAGAAAATATGGTATATATACAACATGGAATACTACTAAGCCATAAAAAGGAACAAAGCGCTGTCTTTTGCAGCAACTTGGCTTGAGCTGGAGAGCATTATTCTAAATAATAACTCAGGAATAGAAAACCAATCATTGTAAGTTCTCATTTATAAATATGAGCTAAGCCATGAAGATGCAAAGGCATAAGAATGATACAATGGACTCTGGGGACGATGGAGGGAAGGTTGGGAGAGGGGTGAGAGATAAAAGGCTACATATTGGGTATAATGTACACTGCTCAGGTGACAGGTGCACTAAAATCTCAGGAACTACCACTAAATAACTTATCTATGTAACGAAAAACCATCTGTATTACCAAAACTAAAACACTGGTTGGCTGCTTGCTTGTTATTTTCATCCCTTACTCCTTCCTGTCTCCATTGTTAAGCACAATTATTGGCATAAAAGAGGTTTTTAGACTGCATTCTAGCCTGGGCAATAGAACAAGAATCCCGTTCTGTCTCCCTCTTTCTCTTCTTTCTTTCTCTCTTACATTCTTTTTTTCTTTCTTTCTTTCACCCTTTCTTTCTTTCCTCTCTTTTTCTTTCTTTCTAAAAAATTAAAAAAGAAAAGAAAAGAAAATATTCTATATGATCAAGTTGGGAGTGTAGGTGAATCTTCTTCCAAGCCACAGGGTGGGCACATGAGACAGTAAGAATGTCTGATCCAGAGCTCTTAGGGAAGGCACTCTCTGTAATCCGATCTCAAAATCTGCTAGCTGGCCATCACCCAGCAACATAAAGAGGGTCATTTTATATAGAGAGATAATATCCTAATGGAATTATGTGACACTCTGGATCCCAGACATACTAAAGAAATATATCCCTGGACTTGTAGTGATATGCCCTCAAAGGCTCTCAAATATTTTTGTGTTAAAAATGTATGCTATTTTAAGTAGGAGGTTAATCACTTGCAACTGAAAAGTTTTCAGTGATTATAGCTATTTCTGTGTTACCTTTCAGAAGCTGAAGAGTAGAATCTATACTCTACTTCCATAAGAATGGCATCCATTTTGATTCTCTTTTCTTTTCAATGGAAAAAAAGCAAGTACACATTTAAGTATTATTTTTTACCCAGTCCAGTTAGAGTTATAGTTTGGAATATCAGTTAACTAGAAAAGAATAAAAAAATGAGGAAACAGACTTTAGGCTGGGGCGGTAGCTCATGCCTGTAATCCCAGCACTTTGGGAGGCCGAGAGGGTGGATCACCTGAGGTCAAGAGTTCGAGACCAGCCTGCCCAACATAATGAAACCCTGTATCTACTAAAAATACAAAAAATTAGCCGTGCGTGGTGGCAGGTGCCTGTAATTCCAGCTACTCGGGAGGCTGAGGCAGGAGAATCACTTGAACCTGGAGGCGGAGGTTGCAGTAAGCTGAAATTGGACCATTATACTCCAGCATGGGCAACAAGAACAAAACTTGATCTCAAAAAAAAAAAAAAAGAAAAGAAAAAAAAACAGACTTTAATGGAAAAAATTCTTAATAAATCAATGTCAATTTTACGTTTACTATAGTCAAAGAGTGAAAATATCTTTAAAAAGTGTGCTATAGGATGACAATTTCCAAATTCTTTCAGCAGGAGATCATGTAAACATGCATTACCTGCTCTGTACTATGATCATAAAACATTCTCAAAGTTAGTTTTTAGATCAAGTGGAAAAGCATTCTGATATTTCATTCAAAAGTTCACTGGAGTTTATCTGTGGGCACAAAAATATTCTTGAAGATGAAATATAGGTAATTACAAATAAGTTTTGAACTGAGCAAATGAAATGAGAAATAAAAGAGTACTTCTCTAATTTCCACTCTACCCCCAGGCCTATGCCCCTCCCCTTCACAATAAGTAATCCTAATTCTAGCCATATGTGTTGAATAAGGAAGGGACAGGCGGGTGGGGTTGGTGACTAAAAGCTTTTTAAAGTGTCTTGTAAGATTGTCTCTTGGAATAGTTAGAAACCTTCCTCTCCCAGAGGATTTAATATCTGCCCCACACTATGAAACATTTTGCTCTCTACCCATTCATTTTCTAAAAATCATTGGCTTTAACACAATCTCTGTTGTTAAGTTATTGAGACATAGATTGCTATAAATACTTCCCCAAAACAGAGTGAGATGATGACAGAGAGGAAATTAAGACCTCTTTTCCCCTGAGATACCACTTCCTATATAATAACTTCATTCACTATTGCTTTCCACACTTTGTTGTTTCTCAAACTTCCTTGTGTGCTCAGATATCCAGAGGACATAGGAAAATATAATTAACTGGGAAGACTAAAGTTTAACTGTAATTATCAATTTGGGCAATCCATTGTGGCAAGAGCCATGCAGGATACACAAGGTCTTATTATACAAAACAGTCTTTTAAACGTACATTAAGTTCCACCGTTTCCACAGACTTTCTTCCGTTCTCCAAGTTTTTGACAATCTCTTCATTTCCCAGAATTACTAGAGAGGTTGATTACAGATGGTCTTACGATAGTCACTGTTTTATTATGTATCGGACTTTCCAGTATAAATACAGTATCCTCAGAGTAAAGTACATGACTTCCTTGTACATGATTAATTTTTCCACAATATCTCATATCGTTCCGGTTAAATATATTTGTGTGGAAGGACTGGTCAGTTGTCTTATATGTCAGTTAATGGTGGTTTCTCAATATAATACTTACAGTTTCTTTTGCATGTTTTTCTTAAGCTTTGCAAAATAGCACAAACAAATGTACTATTTACAGTTTCAGACAAGAGTATACTCTCCTGAGTATCCACATACCTAATAAACCTAACTGATAATATTAAGAAAAACCAGTATTTAACTAAATAACTTTTTTAGCACAATCACTCAATTTAGATAAATAGTTATTTGCTAAATTACTCAGGTAACAACCTGGTTCTGAGTCTCTTCTAGAGAGGAAACTGGGTTACAGGGCCAAGACAGAAAGAAAGTGAGAAGTTTATGTAGGAATTACTTCAAAAGTAAAAGTAAATTAAATATTCTGAAAAAAGGAAAAGAAAAGCAAAAGGAAGGATAAAAGGGAAGTTACTGATGTGTGTGAAAATATGCATATATTATTTTCCTGTGTGTCCGTGTGCAAACACATGAGAGAAGTACAAGGAAATCTGTTTCTTTTTATAGTTGTCTCTTCTATGTGTAGTGGGATATTCTGGTTACATCTGAGCTAAATATTATGGCACATAGCAGAACACAGTAGTTATTGCACATGATTGTCTGTGAACTGGGTGGGCAGGAATTTTTCATTTCATAAATCATTTCAGCTTGCTGCTCTAATTCCACAGCACTGGGAGACTAAAAAAAGCTCAAGAAGGAAAAAACGTGTTTTTCCTCTTTTTATTCTTAGTCTACCCCTTCCTAGTGTGAATAGATCTTTAGTGTTAATGATGAGGTTTTGTTTTTTTTTTTTAAGACATTTCAAAATATCTTTATTGCTCTGCTTTTGAAGCAAATTATTATGTTTTCCCATTCTGTTTTCTTTCCTGCCAGGGAAATTTAGTACCAAAGCAATTGAACATACAGTTTCCTTCCTTCATTTCTACTTATTTATAGCATAGTCTATATCAATGAAATAATGCTATATTATTTTCTTGCTGATTGCTTAATGTTCACAGTTCAAAATTCCAGCCAAGGTCCTGAAGTGGCTTTGCCCTTATTTAAGATTTCCTGCTTAAAACATTCTATTACAGCTTTGCAAGTAAGTACCTCCCTGGCCTCAAGTCACTATAAAGGTAATTTAGTAATTAAAATAAACACCCTTTGCAAATCTGTTTCCTCCCTTCTCGGAGACTAGGGAAGTAGTTTCCCACATATTTCAGGTTTCTCCCCATTTTCCTTAAATGATCAGCCTTCAACCAAGAAGTTACTTGGTAAATTGTCTGTAATGTAGCTCCAGGACACAGAGTGTACTGTGTGGGAAAATACACAAAACAAACAAAACAACAACAACAAAACACAAATAAAAAATGTTTCTCAACAGCTAGTGTCCATGAACATAGTTTTATAATTTGCTTACTGCTCCAGTAAGAAATTTAAATTAGTTCTTGAAACTATGTAGTTATCATGATTAATTAAAATCTAGAGCTATGGTGCCCTGTCTGAAGCCAGGAACTCCCTCTGCCCCACAATAGTTAAAAAAAAGAATTTCCTTCAGCTCTTCCTATACGCTAATATTGTCTTCTCACCTAGCACTTTTATAGGTCCCTCACATTTATTATTTATCTCATACTTAGAATTGGCTAACAGCAAGTAGCATACAGATATCAAATGAAAAGAATGCACCCTTTACACTTAAACAAAGCCTTTTAATTTGCCACGCTAGTACTTAAGTAGCTAGAATTGCAGTTACATTCTGTTAACTTGGAAACAGGATCTTGTGCTGTGTCAGATTTTGTTGGATTTTTGTCAATAGGTTTCTGATTTGATTTTCATAAACATTTTGAGTATTATTTGCTCTTAATTTCTTCTGAAGCTGTGCAAACCAAATTACATAGTTAGCCACTGTCACTTAAGTTGAAAAGAATTATTGAAAACAAATTTGTTACTAAATGGCTGAGTTTAGTGTAGATCTTCCTATACTTCTTGGTTTTTAAAAACAGATGTGAAAATTAAAGCAATATAAGAGGCAGTCTCTAGTCCAGATAAAAGAGATATAGAAATACTGATTTAAGCAGAGAGTTACATTTCTGAAATACTTCATTTTTCCCAGTGTAGTCTGTGTAACAATGGGCTTGCATTATTAAGGATGAATATGATTGATCTAATTATTACAACTTAAGAGAAAACTAAAAAATCAGGTGAACATAGTGTTGTGTTCATTTGCACTGCAGTTAATTCTCCAAATATTCATTTGATAAATGATACAACAGAAGTGAATGAATGGCCCCAGGTTAGGTTAGGCCCAATCAAAATTGTTCCCTGAGATTTTTGAACATAAACAATAGAAAGCATCTTTCAGTCTTTCTCTGGTGATAAGTCTGTGATGTGGAATACCAGATCTAACAGTTGCTGCAAAGAGTCAGACAGATGTGGAGACCCTCTAAGGATTGTCTCTTGTGCCTAGCTAACTGTCTTCCACCCTTACCACTGATTGCCTTGTGGTTTTATTACATATCCCAACATATCTCCCCTTTATATATTCTAGTTTGATATGGATTTCTGTTGCTTCTAAGAAAAGGGTTCTAATAAAACATCTGTTAATGTATATTTTAGTGGACCATGTAAACAGAAATATATATTATTAATAGATATTATTCTTACGGCACATATTCATTCTAAATTAAGGGCCTGGATACCCCTGGTATATGGTTTCACTAATAAGAAACAAGTAACAGGAACTATGAGTTGTGAGAGGAAAATAATTTCTTCACATATAACAAAATTTTGAGAGAGCATATTTTTATATTCTTTTCTTTCCATAGCACTTTTTTTCTTCATAACTAGATATGTTTCCAATCCCTTTCACACCAAGGCAAGCACAAGCACTCTAGTTACGATGATCTAAAGACTGCTTTTTTACAAAAGTACTTAGAAGAGCAGAATAGACCAGAGTTTAAAAGTAAAATTAAGGAAGAAGAAGGAAAAGGTAGAAAACAAGCGATGAGAGAAGGTAGGTAGTAGACATATTTCCTGTAAACTATTTTTTTCTTCTGAATTCCTACAGCGAGATTCAGTCTTATGTTGCTCATTTGAGGTTTCCTTTGCTATTTTTCCCAGGTCTGGCCAGTTTGTATGTGTACATATTTGCCTAAGTACATCACGGTACATCCAGTGGAGTTAGTGAGAAGGGCAAAATATGCTAAAAAACTGAGCTAGCACTGTACCAATGCAAAAGCCACAGAAATTGCTCTGCAGTTATTTTCAGTCAACAGTGCTCTCCAAAGTTTTCCAGTGCCTGTTAACTTTGACTTCTCTTAAGATATCAGGCCTGGGGGAAGCAGAGATTTGTCTCATGTTCCTAGGTGATTTTAAACCCTGTGGTTTTGTTTTTCTCCAATCTCTTGCCAAGCTTATGGAGCAACATTGAAAGCAAATTCTATCTCGAATTATTTTGCTTTAATGTTTTCATAATTAGACTGCAAATCTTTAAGATTAATGAGGCTATAATTCCTCCTAATAAGAGTGGTTGAGTGGTAGAAGCCATAATAGTGGTCACAGTTATTAACTGTAAATAATAGTAGTAGCTACCTTTTAATGAGCACTTATTATGTACCAGGCACCATGCAAAGAGCTTTAGATAAGTTTAAACTCGATGAGATAGGGTGTATCTTATTCTCCTCATCTCACACATGAGGAAACGGAGTCAGAGGCATTGGTGGTTTTAGTCATGGAGTTGCAGTTACAATGTTAATAGTAAGTATGGTAGCTAAACTTTATTTACTATTTTTTATGTGACAAGAGTGATTCAAGTATTATCTCTTATAACTTGAAAAAATACTATGAATTAGGTGTGACTATTTTATCTCTTTCTGTATGCTGTAGATTATAAATTGCACTATTGATCACTTTTTTATTTAGGAGAAAGACAAAACACTACCTTGAATTTACTCATCATTTATATAACTCATCAATTACATATCAGAAATACTCAAATGTGAAATTAAATGTGTATCTTTAAGCCAAAGGTAGGTACTGTTATTGTCACTTCACAAAGAGAGAAACTGAGGATTAATGAAGAAAAAAAATTCCCAAATTCATAAGCACTAGTAGCAAACTGAAATGTAAACCTGAGTCTGTCTGGTATGGAATCAAGATAGAGCTGAATAGGTCCTGAGTGATAAGAGAGAATATCTCTTATTTATATTATCTTTTCCTACTGCAAACTGTCTACGTATTATTTTTTAAGTCAGATGCTGTATCTTCAGCATTCTAAATATCTGTGAACTTGTAAATTAAATGGATATCCAAAATAAAAGTGAAAAGTTGACTGCAGGCAGTGTTTGTCACCAATCACTTAGAATCTTTGAACACAAATTCTCTCAGTAGCAAGAATATTGCCTGGATAATTGACTCAACTCGCCACTTCCCCTTGCCTTGAAAAGTCAATAACTAGCTGGCGGTTTTGGTTCTTTGGCTAATTGGGCAATAATATTTCTAAGACATGATATCTATTTTGTGACAGGCTTATTTCTTTATAAATATTTAATGCCACCAACCAAGACAATTTGAAAAGTTAAATAATAGTGTTTGGGTGTAATTTCAGTCATGCCTTACCACTTTGTTATATGATCCAGTTCCCTAACATTTTCTCAGGCAGTTATTTCCTGTGCATTTCCTGAGGTTTCCACAACTAGCCATTTTTTAAGGGAATGGTAGTTAAAATAATAGAGCCTTTAAGGAATCTGAAGTTTAGTGATTAGCATTGTGGCCAATGGGTATATTTCCTGATATCTGTGAGAATATAAGAGGTAGAATTCCTTTCTAATTATTGTAATAACAAACATCCTTAAAATTTTTTTCTCTGGAAGATTGATAAGAGAAAAATTCAGCAGACCATAGTGCCACAGGAACAACTGGCTGCCATTGTGCTTAAAGAGAAACAAAGCAGGAAACAAACCAAGAAAACCAATCCTGACTCCCTCATACAAACTGAGAGATGATCAGGAGAAACATGTTTAGATAGGAGTGATGCAATCAAAGGTTTACTATATTATAACAAAGAGGCCTGCATATGATCAAACTTTTGAACATTCTCTCACAAAAGATATTTGGAACCAGTATTATTTATTTTCCTGTAGATCTTGAATGAAAAAGTATAGATCTGCAGAAGAGGGGTGTTTTATAATGAAGAACAGTTCTAAGCACACAAAAGATAAAACAGCATTCCGTTTCAAACCAACAGAGTTTAAGTTTTATGCTTGAAAGGGCAATGAGATTTTGTCAAAGTGAACACAGAAATATTTATAAGGTTTTATGTCTTTGGGGATGCTTAGGATGGCAATCTCTCCTTCTCCAGGGATTTCACCCTTCTTTAACTATAAAAAGAAGCCATCTTTCTTAATAAAAATTACAGGCATACCTCATTTTATGGCACCTTACTATTGTGCTTCACAGATTTTTTTTTTTTTTTTTTTTTTTTTTTTACAAATTGGTGGTTTGGGTGGCAATCCTTCATCCAGCAATTCCATTGGTGCCATTTATCCAAGAGCGTGTGCTCACCTTGTGTCTCTATGTTACATTTTGGTAATTCTTACAATATTTAAACATGTTCACTTTTATTATATCTGTTATGGTGATCTATGATCAGTGATCTTTGATATTCCTATTGTAATTATTTTAGGGTACCACAAATTGCATCCATGTAAGATGGTGCACTTAGTCAGTAAATGCTGTGTGTGTTCTAACTGCTCCACCAATCAGCAGTTCCCTCATTTTCTCCTGTTCCTTGGACTCTCAATTCCCGCAGACACAACAGTGTTGAAATTAGACCACTTATTAACCCTATAATGGCCTCTGAGTGATGAAGTGAAAGAGTTTCATGTTTCTCACTTTAAATAAAAAGCTAGATTATAATTAAGCTTAGTGAGTGTATTAGTCTGTTCTCATGTTGCTGGTAAGAATATACCTGAGACTGGGTAATTTATAAAGAAAAGAGGTTTAATGAACTCACCATTCCACATGTTTGGGGAGGCCTCACAATGATGGTGAAAGTTAAAGGAAGAGCAAAGAGATGTCTTACATGGTGGCAGGCGAGAGAGCTTGTGTAGGGCAACTCCCCTTTATAAAACCATCAGATCTCATGAGACTTACTCACTATCAAGAGAACAGCATTGGAAAGACCTGTCCCCATGATTCAATTACCTCCCCGTGGCCCACCTTCAACACATGAGAATCATGGGAGCTACAATTCAAGATGAAATTTGGGTGGGGTCACAGACAAACCATGTCATTCTGCCCATAGCCCCTCCAAAATATCATGTCCTCACATATCAAAAGCCATCATGTCTTCCCAACAGTCCCCCAAGTCTTAACTCATTTCAGCTTTAACTCAAAAGTCCACAGTCCAAAGTCTCATCTGAGACAAGCTAAGTTCCTTCTGCCTATAAGCCAGTAAAATCAAAAGCAAGTTAGTCACTTCCTAGATACAATGAGGGTACAGGCATTGGGTAAATACAGCCATTCCAACTGGGAGAAATTGCTCAAAATGAGAGGACTAAAGACCCCATGCAAGTCTGAAATCCAGCAGGGCAGTCAAATCTTAAAGCTCCAAAATGATCTCCTTTGACTCCATGTCTCACATCCAGGTCATGCTGATGCAAGAGATGGGTTCCCATGGTCTTGGGCAGCTCTACCCCTGTGGCTTCTCAGGGTACAGCCTCCCTCCTGGCTGCTTTCGCCAGCTGGCATTGATTGTGTGGTTTTTCCAGGCACACGGTGCAAGCTGTCAGTGGATCTACCATTCTGGGGTCTGGTGGATGGTGGACCTCTTCTTACAGCTCTACTAGGCAATGCCCGAGTGGGGACTCTGTGTGGAGGCTTCAACCCACATTTTCCTTCCCCACTGCCCTAGCAGAGGATCTCCATGAGGGCCCTGCCCCTGCAGCAAACTTCTGCTTTGATATCCAGGTGATTTTATACATCCTCTGAAATCTAGGTGGAGGTTCCCAAATCTCAATTCTTGACTTCTGTGAACCGACAGGCTCAACACCACATGGAAGCTGCCAAGGCTTGGGGCTTGCACCCTCTGAAGCCACAGCCTGAGCTATACCTTGGCCACTTTTTGCCATGGCTAGAGCAGGTGGGATGCCGGGAACCAAGTCCCTCGGCTGCACGCAGAAGGGGAGCCCAGGGCCCAGCCCATGAAACCATTTTTTCCTCCTAGGTCTCTGGGCCTGTGATGGGAGGAGTTTCCATGAAGGTCTCTGATGAGCTCTGGAGACATTTTCCCCATTGTCTTGGCAATTAACATTTGGCTCCTCATCACTTATGCAAATTTTTGCAGCCAGCTGGAATATCTCCTCAGAAAATTCGTTTTTCCTTTTCTATTGCGTCATCAGGCTGCAAATTTTTCAAACTTTTATGCTCTGTTTCCCTTTTAAAACTGAATGCTTTTAAAAGCACCCAAGTCAACTCTTGAATGCTTTGCTGCTTAGAAATTTCTTCCACAAGTACTCTTAATCATCTCTCTCAGGTTCAAAGTTCCAAAAATCCCTAGGGCAGGTTAAAAATGCTGTCAGTCTCTTTGCTAAAGCATAACAAGAGTCACCTTTCCTCCAGTTCCCAACAAGCTTTTTATCTCCATCTGAGACCACCTCAACCTGGATTTCATTGTCCATATCATTATTAGAATTTTGGTCGAAGCCATTCAACAAGTCTCAAGGAATTTCCAAACTTTCTTACATTTTCCTGTCTTTTTCTGTTCCAACCTCAGCCTGTTGCCCAGTTCCAAAATTGCTTCCACATTTTTAGGTATCTTTACAGCAGCACACCACTCTACTGGTACTAATTTACTGTATTAGTCCATTTTCATGCTCCTAATAAAGACATACTCAAGATTGGGTAATTAAAAAAAAAAAGAGGTCTAATGGATTCACAGTTCCATGTGGCTAGGGAGGCCTTACAATCATGGTGGAAGATAAAAGGCACATCTTACATGGAGGCAGTTCAGAGGGCTTGTGTAGGGGAACTCGCCTTTACAAAACCATCAAATCCTGTGAGCCTTATTTACTATCACTAGCACAGCATGGGAAAGACCTGCCTCCATGATTCAATTGCTTCCCATTGGTTCCCTCCCACGTGTGGCAATTATAATTTAAGATGAAATGTAGGTGGGAACACAGACAAACTATACCAGTGAGGAAAGCATGTTGAAAGCTGAGATAGGTCAAAAACTAGGCTTCTTGTACCAAACTGTTAGACAAGTTGTGAATACAAAGGAAAACTTCTCACTGGAAATTAAAAGTACCACTCCATTGGACACAAGAATAATAAGAAAGTAGAACAGCCTTATTGCTGATATGCAGAAAGTCTGAGTGATCTGTATAAAAGATCAAATCACCCACAACATTCTCTCAAACTGAAGCCAAATTCAGAGCAAGGCCCCAACTCACTTAAATTCTATGAGGGCTGAGAGAGGGTGAGAAAACCACAGAAGAAAAATGTGACGTGAGTAGAGATGGGTCCAGGAGGCTTAAGGAGAAAATCCATCTCTGTAACATTAAAGTACAAGGTGACTCTGCAAGTGCTGAGGTAAAAGCCGCAGCCAGTTATGCAGAAAATCTATCTAAGATAACTGACAAAGGTGGCTACATGAAACAACAGATTTTCAATGTAGATGAAACACCTCTATTGGAAGATGTTATGTAGGACCTTCATAGCCAGAGAGAATAAATCAATGCCTGACTTCAGAGCTTCAAAGAACAAGCTCACTCTCTTGTTAGGGGCTAATGCAGCTGGTGACTTTAAGTTGATGCCAATGATAATTTACTATTCTGAAAATTCTAGGGCCTTTAAAAATGTGCTAAATTGACTTTGTTTGTGCTCTAGAAATGGAACAACAAAGCCTGGATGATGGCACATCTGTTTACTGAATATTTTAAGCCCACTGTTGTGACTTACTGCTGAAAAAAAAAAAGATTATTTTCAAACTATTACTGCTCATTGACAATGCACATGGTCACCAAAGAGCTCTGATGGAGATGGACAAGATTAATGTTGTTTTCCTTAGAGCTAACATAATATTAATTCTGCAACCCATAGATCAAGGAATAATTTTAATTTTCAGGTCATTTAAGAAATACATTTCATAAGGTTATAGCTGCCATAGATAATGATTTCTCTGATGAATATGGACAAAGTAAGTTGAAAACCTTCTGGAAAGGATTCCCCATTCTAGATTGCATTAAGAACATTCATGATTATTGGGAAGAGATCAAAATATAAACGCTATAAAAGGAGTCAGGAATAAATTGATTCCAACCCTCATGGATAACTTTGAGGAGTTCAAGGCTTCATTGGAGGAAGTAACCATAAATATGGCAGAAAGAGTAAGAGAACTGGAATCAGAAGTGAAACCTGATGATGTGACTGAATTGCTACAACTTCATGTTAAAATGAAAAGATGAGGAGGAGGCAATTCTTATGGATGAGCAAAGAAAGTAGATTAAGACAAAATCTACTCCTTGTGAAGTTGCTATGAACTTTGTTGAAATGACAACAAAGGATTTAAAATATTACATAAACTTAGTTGATAAAGCAGTGGCATGTCTTGAGAGTATTGATTTTAATTTTGAAGTAAGTTCTACTGTTGGTAAAATGCTACTGAATAGCATTGCATACTACAGAGAAATCTTTGGGAAAGGAAGAGTCTGTCAATGCAATATGTTTCATTGTTTTCTTGTTTAAGAAATTGCCACAGTTAACATAACCTTCAGCAACCATCACCCTGATTAATAAATAGCCATCAATATTGAAACAAGACTCAACACCAGCAAAAAAGTGTTAAGACCCACTGAAGGCTCAGATGGCTGCTAACTTTTTTTTTTTTTAGCAATAAAGTGTTTTTAAACTAAGGCATGTACACTTTTTATACATAATACTATTACACACTTAATAGACTACAGTATAGTATAAATATAACTTTTAGAGATTGTAATTAATTTATTTTTAAGTTTTGTGATTACATAGTGTGTATATATATATGTGTGTTTGTGTGTGTATATATCACATTGTGTGGGTGAATACTAGACTTCATTCATTCTTTCTAATTATATTTTGTGCCCATTAACTATCTCCACTTCCCCCAAACCATCCCACTATGCTTCTCAACCTCTGACAACAATCCTTCCACTCTCCAAATCCATTAGTTTAATTTTTTTTTTGTTTTTAGCTCCCACAAATAAGTGAAAGCATGCAAAGTTTGTCTTTCTGTGCCTTCCTGGCTTATTTCACTTAATATGATGACCTTCAGTTTCATTCTGATTATTGCAAATGGCAGGTTTCATTGTTTTTATGAGTGTAAAGTACTCCATTGTGTACATGTACCATGTTTTCTTTAGCCATTTGTCTGTTGATTTACTTACATTACTTCCAAATCTTGGCTCTTGTGAGCACTGATGCAATAAACATGAGAGTGCAGACATTTCTTCAATATACTGATATCCATTATTTTGGGTATATTTAGCTGGGGTGAGATAATATTTCACTGTAGTTTTGATTTGCTTATCTCTGATAATCAATGATGTTGAGCACCTTTCCATATACCTGTTTTCTATTTGTATGTCTTTTCAGTTTTTTGAGAAACCTCCAAACTTTTCTCCGTAATGGTACTAATTTACATTCCCAACAGCGTACAAGGGTTCCCTTTTCTCCACATCCTTGACAGCATTTGTTATTGCCTGTATTTTGGATAAAAGCCAATTTAACTGGGGTGAGATGATATCTTATTGTAGTTTTGATTTGCATTTCTCTGATGATCAGTGATGTTGAGCACCTTCTCATATACCTGTTTGCTATCTGCATATGTCTATTCTTTAAAGAAATATCTATTTAGATCATTTGTCCATTTTTAAATTAGATTAACAGATTTTTTCCTATAGAGTTGTTTGAGCTCCTTATGTATTATTATTATTATTCCCTTGTCAGATGGATATTCTGCAAATATTTTCTTCCATTTACTTAGTTGGCTTTTCACTTATTTGTTTGTTTACTTTTCTGTGCAGAAGCTTTTAAACTTGTTGTTACCCCAATTGTTTATTTTTGCTTTGGTTGCCTGTGCTTGTTGGATATTACTCAAGAAATCTTTGCCCAGTCTAATGTCTTGGAGAGTTTCCCCAGTATTTTCTTTCAGTAATTTCACAGTGTGAGGTCTTAGATTTAAGTCTTTAATCCATTTTTTTTTTGTATATGGCAAAAGACAGGGATCTAGTTTCATTCTTCTGCATATGTATGTCCAGTTTTCCCAGCATCATTTATTAAAGAGATCATCCTTTCTCCAACGTATGTTCTTGGCATTTTTGTCAAAATTGAATTTACTGCAGATGTATAGATTTGTTTCTGGGTTCTCTATTCTGTTCCACTCTTCTATGTGTCTGTTTCTGTACCAGTATCATGCTGTTCTGGTTATTATACCTCTGTAGTATAATTTGAGGTTAGGTAATGTGATTTCTCTAGTTGTGTTCTACATAGCTTTGGTTATTCTAGGTATTTTGTGGTTTTATATAAATTTTTGGTTTTTAAAAAACAACTCTTTGAAGAATGTCATAGTATTTTGAGAGAGATTGCATTGAATCCATAGATTGCTTTGTGTAGTATGGACATTTAAACAATATTGATTCTTCCAATCCATGAACATGGAGTATATCTATCCATTTTGTGTGTGCGTTCTCTTTAATTTCTTTCACCAATGTTTTACAGTTCTTGTTGTAGAGATATTTGACTTCTTTGGCAAATTTCTAGGTATTTTATTTTTAGCTATTATAAATGGGATTACATTCTAGATTCATTTTTCAGGTTGTCTGTTTGGCTTGTAGGAATGCTACTGATTTTTGTATGTTAATTTTGTATCCTGGAACTTTACGGAATTTGTTTGCCAGTTCTAATGTCTTTCTGTGTGTGTGTGTGGAGTTTTCAGGTTTTTCCAAACATAGGATTACATAATCTATAAACAAGGATAATTTGTCTTCCTCTGTTCCAATTTGCATGTCCTTTATTTATTGTCTGATTGCTCTACCTAGGACTTCTAATACTACATTGAATAACAGTGGTAGAAGTGACCATCCTTGTTGTGTTACAAATCTTAGAGAAAAAGCTTTTTTTCCCCATTCATTATGATATTAGCTATGGGTCTGTCACGTATGGCTTTTATTATGTTGAAGTATGTTCTTTCTATACCATTTTTAAGGGGTTTTATCATGAAGAGATGTTGAATGTTATCAAATGCTTTTTCAGCATCAGTTGAGATTATCATATAGTTTTCATCATTCTGTTGATACGATGTATCACATTGATTGATTCATGTATGTCTAACCATTCTTGAATTGCTCTGATAAATCCCACTTGGTCATGATGAATGATCTTTTAAATGTATTAATGAATTCAGTTTGCTGGTATTTTGCTGAGGATTTTTGCATAAATATTTATTGGTAATATTAGCTCGTAGTTTTCTTTTTGGATGTGTCTTTGTCTTGTTTTAGTATCAGGGTAATACTGACCTCAGAGAAGGAGTTTGGAAGTATTCCCTCCTTCTCTATTTATTGAAATAGTTTGAACAGCATTAGTATCGGTTCTTCTTTAAACATTTGGCTTCAGCAATGAAGCCATCTGTCCTGGGCTTTTCTTTATTGAGAGATTTTTTGTTATGGCTTTAATCTCATTACTTGTTATAGGTCTGTTCAGTCTTGGGCTTCTTCATGGTTCAATGTTGAGAGGTTGTATGCATGTAGGAATTTATTCATTTCTTCTAGGTTTTTCAGTTTATTGGCATATTGTTGCTCATGCTAGCCACTAATGTTGCTTTAAATTTCTGCAGTATCAGCTGTGATGTCTCCTTTTCATCTCTAATTTTATTTACTTGGTTATTCTCTCTCTCTTTTTAGTCTGGCTAAAAATTTGTCAATTTATTTATCTTTACAAAAAAACAACTTTTCTCTATGGTATAGACTTAAGATGTTATTTATGGAAACTGCTTGAGAATAAAATGAAAACTCATGATTTTCCTTGAAAAAAACAAACAACTTTTCATTTTGTTGATCTTTTGTATTATCTTCTTTGTTTCAATTCCATTAATTTCTGCTATAATCTTTATTATTTCTTTTTTTTTTCCTACTAATTTTGGGTTTGGTTTGTTCTTGCTTTTCTAGTTCTTTAAGATGCATTGTTAGGTTATTTTTTAAAGTTTTTCTTCTTTTTTGATGTAGTTATAAACTGATAGCTATAAACTTCCCTCTTAGTACTGCTTTTTCTGTATCCCATAGGTTTTGGTATGTTTTGTTTCCATTATCATTTGTTTCAAGAAATGTTTCAATTTTCTTCTTAATTTTTTCATTGTCCTACTGGTCATTCAGGAGCGTATTGTTTAATTTCCATGTGTTTGTACAGTTTCCAAAATTCCACTTGTTATTGCTTTCTGGTTTTATTCCGTTGTACTCAGAGAAGATGCTTGATATTATTTCAATATTTCTGAATATTTTAAGATTTGTTTTGTGACCTAACATGTGGTCTGTCCTTGAGAATTATGCATGTGCTGAGAAAAAGAATGTGTATTCTACAGCTGTTGAATGAAATGTTCTGTAAATATTTATTATTTATTGGTCTACACTGCAGATTAGTCTGATGTTTCTTTACTGATTTTCTGTCCAGAACATTTCTCCAATGCTAAAAGTGGAGTGTCAAATTCTCCAGCTATGATTGTATTCAGGACTATCTTTCTTTTTAGCTCTAATAATATTTGCTTTATATATCTGAGTGCTCCAGTGTTAGGTGCATATATATTACAATTGTCATATCCTCTTGCTGAATTGACTTATCATTACATAAGGACCTCCTTTGTTTCTTCTTCTGGTTTTGTCTTCAAATTTATTTTGTCTGATATAAATATAATTATCCTTGCTCTTTTTTTGGTTTTCTTTGGCAAAGCATATCTTTTCCCATCCCTTTATTTTCAGTCTATCTGTATCTTTATATGTGAAATGTGTTTCTTATAGGCAACAGATCACTGAGTCTTGTTTTCTATCCTTCCAGCCACTCTGTGTCCTTTGATTGGAGAGTTTTCTTCATTTACATTCAAAATCATTATTGATAAGTAAGGACTTACTTCTGTTAATTTGTCATTTGCTTTCTGGTTGTTTTGCGGTCTTCTCTTTTTATTTTCCTTTCTTCCTGCCTTAGTTTTAGTGAAGGTGATTTTCTCTGGTGGTAGGATTTAATTTATTGCTTTTTACTTTTTGTGTATTTGTTGTATCTTTTATGATTTGAAGTTACCATGAGGTTTACAAATAATGTCTCATAACCCATGATTTTTAAGCTGATACAACTTAATGCTGCTTATATAAGCAAATAAATAAGCAAAAACAAAGTTAACAAAAACTCTACACTTTAACTTTGTTTTCCCATTTTTTAACTTTTTGATATTTATATTTATTATACCGTCTATGTCTTGAAAAGTTGTTGTAGATATTATTTTTGTTTGGTTCATCCTTTAGTCTTTCTACTTAAGAGAACAGTAGTTTACACACTACAGTTACAGTATTATAATATTCTGGTTTTTGTGTTTACTTACTATTGCCAGTGAGTTTTGTACCATCAGATGATGTCTTATTGTTCTTTAGTGTCTTTTTATTTCTGATCGAAGTACTCCTTTCAGGATTTCTTGTAGGACAGGTCTGGTGTTGATGAAATCCCTCAGTGTTTGCCTGGGAAAGTCTTTATTTCTCCTTCATATCTGAAGGATATTTTTACTGGACATACTATTCTAGGGTAAAAGTGTTTTTCTTTCAGCACTTTATATCATGCTACTCTCTCCTGGCATGCGAGGTATCCCCTAAAAACTCTGCTGCCAGACATATTAGAGCTCCAGTATATGTTATTTGTTTCTTTTGCTGTTTTTAGGATCCTTTCTTTATCCTTGACCTTTGGGAGTTTATTAAATGCCTTGAGGCATTTTGCTTTGAGTTAAATCTGCTTTGTGTTCTAAAAGCTTCCTGTACTTGGCTATTGATATCTTTCTTTAGACTTGGGGAGTTCTCTGTTATTATCCCTTTGAATATACTTCCTACTCTCTTTCTCTACTTCCTATTTAAGGCCAATGACCCTTAGATTTGCCCTTTTGAAGCTATTTTCTAGATCCTGTAGGTGTATTACATTATTTTTAATTCTTTTCGTTTTATCTCCTCTGACTGTATATTTTCAAATAGCCTGTCTTCAAGCTCACAAATACTTTCTTCTGCTTGATCATTCTGCTGCATTTTCTGTATGTCAATTGCATTTTTTCAACATCAGAATTTCTGCTGGATTGTTTTAATTATTTTACTATCATTGTTAAAGTTATTGATAGAATTCTGAATTTCTTCTCTGTGTTATCTTGAACATCTTTGAGTTTCCTCAAAACAGTATTTTGAATTCTCTATCTCTGTGTCTCCAGGATTGGTCCCTGGTGCCTTATTTAGATTGTTTGGTGACGTTACATTTTCCCAAATGGCCTTGATGCTTATTGATGTTTGTCAGTGTCTGGGGATTGAAAAGTTAGATATTTATTGTAGTCTTTATATTTTGGGGTTGTTTGTACCTGCCCTTCTTAGGAAGGCTTCCTAAGTATTCCAAAGGACCTGAGTGTTGTGATCTATGCCATATCTGCATTAAGGGACACCCCAAGTCCAGTAATGCTGTGGTTCTTGCAGACTCATAGAGGTACTGCCTTGGTAGTCTTGGATAAGATCTGGAAGAATTCTCTGGATTACCATGCAGAGACTCTGGTTCTCTTTCCTTACTTCCTTCCAATCAAAGGGAGCCCCTGGGGCTGGGGGTGGCGTGACACAAGCACCCCTCACCACCGCTGGAACTGCTTCGGGTTAGACCTAAAGCCAGTACAACACTGGGCCTTACCCAGGTCCCAATGTAATTACTACCTGGCTACCACTTCTGTTCACTCAAGACCCTAGTGCTCTATAATCAGCAGATGACAAAACCAGTCAGTCTTTTGTCCTTCCCTTCAGGGCATCAAGATTTCCCCAGGTCCAAGTAGGTCCAAAGAGGCTGTCTGGAATCTAGGGACTGGAGTCAGAAACATTAGAAGTCTACTTGGTGTTCTATTCTGCTTTGGCAGAGCTTGCCCTCAAACCAACAAACACAGTCCTTCTCACTCCTTCCTTCCCTTTCTTCAAGCAGAAGAGCCTGACCCCTTGGCTACCACAGAGGCCCATGACGAGTTCTGCTAGGCTACCACTGATATTCATTTAAGGCCCAGGTCTCTTCAGTCAGCTTGTGGTGAATGCTGCCAGTCCTGGGACTCACCTTTCAGGGCAGTGGGCTCCCCTCTGACTCAGGGCAGGTCTAGAAATATTGTCCAAGAGCCAAGGCCTGGAATCAGAGACTCCATGATCCTGCTTGGCACTCCACCCGACTGTGGCCAAGCTGGTTCCTAAGGTGCAAGACAAAGTCCCCTTTAGTTTTCCTTCTGCTTTTCTCAAGCAAAAGGAGTCTTATCATCTAGGACTTAAGAAGCAGCTACCTAGGCAGATAGTGAGGCTATGGGAGTCCTTGGTAAGGTTTTCCTTTTTAATGAAAAGCAGCCCCTAAGTCATTTTCTAACAAGAGCAGTCTGTAAAATCAAGCTGTAGATATAGATAAGCAAGCTGGAAGCTTGCACAGGTGAATGCCGGCAGGAAAAAGATACCTAGGACTAGATATGTTCAAAATGGCGGCTCCATCTTCCCTTCCCTTTGCCAGCCACTTGTAGCAGCAGACAAGATGGTGCTGGCCAAGCGGAAAGCCTATTTCCATAATAATATTAGGGTGGCACGACCAGCCTTCCAGTGTGCTATATAAACATCACACCTGGTCGAACCAATCTGTGAGCCCTACATAAATCAGACACTACCTCCCCAAGCCAGCCTAAAAAATCTAAAGTGGTCCACTGCTCTTCTTTTTTCAGATGTCTCTTTCTCAGATGTCTCTCTCAAAAGAGAAAGCCCAGCTCTCCTCTCTCCTTTCTTCTTCCTATCAAACTTTCTGCTCCCAAACACACTCTGTGAGTGTGTCCATGTCATTCATCTTCTCAGCACAAGATGACAAATACCCTGTGTATTTACTCCAGACAACGATGCCACTTCATTACCATAGCCACCATAGCTGTGAACATGTTGGGTCTCACCTGATGCCCACAAGTCTCGGAATCTCACCTGAGCCAATGGTGGACTACTTGTATGTCACTGCTGGTTATTCAGGGCCAAAGGGCCCCTTAGTCAGCAGGTGATGGATACTGCCAAGACTGGGTCATTTCCATCAAGGTGGCGGTTTCCCTTCTGGCTCAGGATGCATCCAGGAATGTTGTTTGGGAACTAGGGCCTGGAATGGGGGCCTAGCAACTCTGACTGGTGCCCTATACTACTGTGACTGAGCTACTAGGCAAGATGAAAGACAAAAATGCTCTTTACTCTTCCCTCTCCTCTCCTCAAGTGGAATGAAAGGGTCTCTTTTGGAAACCTGTGCAGTGTTTCCTGGGGCTGAGGGAGGGGTGATGCAGGCACTGGCTTAGCTGCCCTGGCCAGTGCCTCAGTAAGTTGAGTGCCCCTCGAAGTCCACTGGTTCAGAGCCAAGCTCAGCACTAGGGCTTGTAGTCCTTGTGGACTAGATTGCCTCTCAATTTGGGGCCTGAGAGTGCTTCAGCCCACCCACGGTGCTGAGGCGTATGGGAAGCAGAACTCAAGTTTCAACTTCTGGGCTGGGCAATTCCACTGTGGTTCTGGCTGGTCTGAATGCTCCCTCGGTGGGCAGGCATCAGTGGAGTTCAACCCAGTTTTGCTTTCTGTTCTGACAGGGCAGTGCTGAGTTCAGTGCAAAGTCTCACAATCACCAAGCTATCCCTCTCCCAAAGTGCACAGATTTCTCCGCACCATGAGGCCACTGTGGAAAAAGGTAGGTAAGGGGAGATGGGGGATGGGTGGCTTCAGCAATTCAAGATGGCCTCCTACTCTATTCATTGTTTGTTTCAGCGATATGAAATTAAAGCCAGGTACTGTGAGTACTCACCTGATTTTTGATTCCTTGAAGGACCTTTTTTGGTGTAGATAGTTGTCAAATTTAGTGTTCCTGCAGGAGGAACTATCTATGGGGTCTTCTATTCCACCTTCTTGCTCTGCTCCTTTCCCCCATAACTTTTCTATGCATTGGTAAACTAAGAATTTTGTGTGATTCACTTTAATGAGATATTTCTTTTATAGTGGTGGTCTGAAACCAAACCGACACTATCTCCAAGATATGCCTGTATATCCAATTTAGTCAAGCTTACTATCATTATACTGCCCTGATTCTTTTTCTGATGTATTTTCCCCCCTTAGAGTCTTTTGCTGATTACTTTTGCCACTTCTATGCTGGGTCCAGTACTTACATGTGGACCAGGTTACTTTGTAGCATTGCTGTGGCAAGGTTCAGGTATGCAAAAAGATTTCTAAAGTCTAGGTCATAAATAGAAATGATCTTTAAAAAAAATATTAGCAACATAATTACTCTTATGAAGTATAAAATCTTGCCCTTTGAGCCCTCTGGCTAGAATCTCAGAAATAGGAAATCACACCTGGTAAAGACCTTATTTTCTGGCCCCCATAATCCATTTGGTTTTCTTTTGGCGATTACTTACCTCAATCTCTTAATCTTTTGGACCAACCACCCTTATTCTCTGAGGACAGGTGGTTTGAGTGAGACTGACATCAGCCAAGAATTTGGAGGTAGAGCACGTGATCCTGGCCTATAGCAATCTGTTTTTATTTTATTTATATTTTTTTCTAGTGATTGGCATTGTGCCTGGCATGTATTAGGAGTTCAGTATCGATCTGTTGATTTTAGGTAGAGAGGAAGATGCATGTTCTTGCCCTAATAATATTCTAGTATAAAAAAAAATGTGTATCTAATGGAAAATAAATCAGCAGCATTAGCTTATTAAGAATAGATATAGG
Source organism: Cacajao melanocephalus (assembly GCA_963573385.1). NCBI lineage: Eukaryota > Metazoa > Chordata > Mammalia > Primates > Pitheciidae > Cacajao > Cacajao melanocephalus. The sequence goes on along the minus strand of CAUYLG010066169.1, from coordinate 30,019 downwards.
AAGTGTAATCACAAGGCACTTTTATTTGTGCAAGCATGAGTCCTGTTTATCTTACACTTGTTGACTTGGAGGCAAGTCTTTTTTAGTAAGCAACTCTTGCTTTCTCTTTTCATATCAGCGAGTCTAACCATTTTTTCTGCCTATTTTTCTACCAGTACCCCATTTCCTAACACTGAAACATCTCTCACTTTTCCTATGCTAAGCAGCATCTGTTTCTACCTTCGATGAGCCTCTGGCACTTGCTCCGTCATGCCTTCTCAAAGGTCAGCTGTGGGGCATACATTAGGAAAATACTGCTCCATTTAACTGGACCCTCATAAGGAGTAAACTCAAGCATTTGTGTAGTTATGGCAGTCAAAATTAGCAGATAAGTAAGTAATTGATTGGCTTATTTATTATTTGGGGCAGGTCTGAGGGCACAATTGAGAGTCTGTTCAGGTGAAACAAATAAACCATCATGCCACTCTGCCTAAACTGTGAATGACCAACACCTAGGGAAATGGGTGACCTTGCAAATACTAATGCAGTTTGGAAAATGTGTTTCTCCTTCCTGTAGGATTAAATGAACACTGAGAATAAAATTTTGTCCTTTGGAAATTGAAGTGTGTGTGTGTGTGTGTGTGTGTGTGTGTGTGTGTGTGTGTGTTCCCAGGTACACTCCAACAGCTATCCACTGACCATAATAAAATTAAACAGATGACTTCCAAGAGGAGCAAGCTGGAATAGCCTTTTCCCACTCAGTGTTCTGTGGGATATGAGGTCCCAAGCAACACCTTGGGTGTCCTGCTGGAGGTCTAGGGTACTATGCTAACTATATGACTTAGTCTCAGGGAAGTGCTCTATGAGGATAGTGAGCCTGAAGTAAGACCAGCGTCTGTGATCTTGTATTTGTATTCCCTAAGGGTGGTAACTCTCAGAGGAGAGGTTAGGGGAAGGAGGGCTTTCCAGAAAGTTCAAACCTGAATTCAGAGAAGAAGCTCAAGGGCAATGGATGCTCCTGAAAAGAATATCCTAACTGAAGAATCCCTAATTTCATGAGTATTTTTATATTTGACTTTGGAAATACTTACTTAGAGATTTTTCTTTAGTTTTCTGCCATTGGTGCTCTAAATCCCTTCAGATAACCAAACCCATTAGGGAAGTCTCATATACTTCAACAACATTCTGAGATATTGTCATGGTGAATGAAGAAATGGAATAGAAAAGGGGAGGATGTCTTTCGGGAGGAGATGCATTATTTCTGAAGGGACTGTGTCTTAGAATTTCACGTAATACCAAAAACAGATTAAGGACATGGCAGAGCTAGGAGAAGTCGGAATCATGTGTTAGGGTAACTAGTGGTGGACAATACAGTTTGCGAGAGAGGCATTTCAATCCCTTTTCACTCCTTTCCAATCTAGAGGCTGTTGACACTCAAGAGGGAGGTGGGAAGAGGGCAAGGTGAATTGAGCATAGTTGGATAAAACTAATAAAGTAAAAAAAAAAAAAACTAGTATTTCTTAATGCTAATAACTTTACATACATCATTATATTTGATCCTGTGCTCTGTGGCATCATATGTCTGATTTATTGTTGCTTCTATCTTGGAGACATGAAAAATGAAACAGGTAAATTGAATGGCTTGTCTCAAGTTCCACAATTTGAAAAGAAAAAAAAACTGAGCAAGGATAGAAAAACCCAGGTCCATTTGATTCAAATCCATATTCTTTTCATAACATGTGTGATTATTATTTAGATTACTAAGAGATTTATCAATTATATATGTAATTATAATTGTATTTTATATTTTGAGTGTGTTATACAGTCACAAATGTTATATTTTAATTATATTTTATATTTTTAAGAGTGTCTTACACAGTTACAAATCTTGCATAAGTAATACTGGGACTTTTTAGTCAGATATTTTGCAGAAATAGATTAATATTTATACACCTTTCAAGTAGATCAAAATTAATTTGATTTTTAAATTATTTACTCCCTCTACTGGTGACTTTTTGAAGTGATATAAGTGCAATGAGATAAAGTCGAATGTGACCTCCCATAAGTATCTTTGTGTATGTGTGTGTGTGTGTATGTGTGTGTGTGATATATATATATGACTTATAAAGATTCTGGAAATGAATTAGGATGTAAAAATTGATCTTTCAGTGGGTAACTTGATGCCCCAGAAACTTTTACAAAAGGTCTTCTCCTGTGGCTTACTATGTTCACAATATAATAATGTGTTTGTTTGATCTGTGCTAAATATTCTTTAGCAAAATCATGAAGGTCTTCTGTGAGTGTAATTCTGTTTCATGCTAATACAAGCACATAGATACAAGTTTTATAATTTTCCCTTTCATATTTCAACCTATGAACTGGAAATATTAGTGTTAAGTTGGCAAGGTACTCTTTACCATTCCAATTTTGTAAACATTTTAAATACAAATTGTAGAGAGATCTTATTAACACTTGCAGACTTTGCTTTCAGCCGTGACAGACTGGCTTATTGCAGACTAATCCTCCTGTTGAGAACAACTAGAAATTTGGACAAAATATTAACAACAACGATCAGAGAACTACTGGAACTTTGTGCATTTGAGAGGACAAGGATGTAGAGAGGAGGGCTAAAGCAATAAATTCTTTTTTTTCTTTGCCTTTTGCAAACATTAATAATACAAAGTTATGCAGAAAGGTTTAGTTTATCACCCGTGTGCTGAATGACAGAATAGTAGTAATCTGTGTAGCAACTTTGACTTTCACCAGATTTTTCATTTTTCTTTAGAAAAGCTTCAGTTCTCTAATCAATTTCAATTGTGATGTCTTTCGGCTACTAAGATTTTGGACACAGGTGGAGATTAGAATTCTTCCCAGTGAATCATAGTAAATGTTACAACCAAATAACAAAGTAGGAAATAGAAATAGATGCCATGCATAATTCAGGAAGTAGTTTTGCAAGATTATTAAAAGCTTCGATTTGACTCAGGTGAACATGATTTGAATCCTAGATGGCCATCCATTAACCAGTTATTTTACTTTTGGCAAGTTAGTTAATTATATAGGTTTTAGAATGTTTAAATAATGTGATATTTAAAATAAGTCCAGACTAGTAATTGGTAGACAGTAGTGCTCAATTACTATTATCAATTATTACTAAAGAGAAATATCAATTTCATTAGTAAATAAAGTTGAATAAAAATAACCGTGATGTATATGATTGCACAGAATAAATTAGCAAATATTTTATTTTTAAATAATGATGCTGACAAGGATGTAATAAATAGGTGTTCCTATATAAGAGATAGATGGTTCTCCTAAAAAGCAACATAAGAAAGAAAAATATCTTAATTGGTCTAACCATTATACTTGTAGTAATTTATAAAAGATTAAAACCCGAGGCAGCCAAATATTTATAAAAGAGGATATTCACAAAATGATTTACATTGTAGAAATATTGGACACAGCCTAAATGTCTAATAATAGAAGCATGTTGAATAAAATATTGGTATAACAGTAAAATGAGATAGTACACAGACATTGAAACGATATTTTTGAAGATACTTTTAATGTGATAGTTATAAGTGCATACATACCTTTCAATGTGATGGTTATAAGTACATTAAATAGTACTTGGCCTATGTGGACCAGGTGGGTTGGAACATGTATCCCAAGTCTAAGCCTATCAGAAAATGTTCCCTTGTCTTAATGATTGTTTTAGGGATGTGCACCTAATCTAAACAGATCTAATTAGAGTGTACCTTCAAGATTTTCCTAGAAATATTGGAACAAATATTTTCTTTTAAAGGACCTTTGAAAAACACTATTTCTCTTTGAATACGGTGGTAAGAGGGTACAAAGTCTGGAACTGATACTAGTGGTTTGGGTTCCATATCATAAGGGAAGCTAACCTAAGGAAAAGCCAAGTAAAGAAAATAAACCTGAGAGAAGTGAAGGTAAATGAAACTAGAGCCCAGATAAATTTTTGGAGTGTGCTTGAATCCTCTTCTACTGCTGGATTTTCAGTTCTACAGCCAATGATATCCTGGATTTGTTTCAGCCCGTTTGAATTGGGTTTACTGACCCTTGAAATGTAATAAATTCTAAATGATATACATATACTCTAATACTAGATCAGGAAGAACCAGTGATAATATGCAGTGTGTTCTCAATTATGGAAATGTGACTCAAAATGATAATATGCAATGTGTTCTTAATTATGGAAAATGAATATTCACAGAAAACACTAAAAAGGTGTAAAAATATTTCTACTTAATGACCAACTATTATTTATTTTTTATCTTTTTACCTATTTTCCAAGTTTCACATTGAGTACCTATTACTTTCATTATCTAACATATAGTATTGATTTTTCCAATCCAAATCTTAGGAGGCAAGCAGGCCAAGTCATTTGGAATAATACATTAAGATATGTTTTCAGCAACCAAGGCAATAAAATGTTTCTCTTTTGAAATAGCAAAAACCTTTTATAATTCATAAAAATCTTGGGGAATACTTATCTCAGTGAGTGAATCTAGCCTTTCTTCCATGCAAGCAAGGAATAGTGCAAGTACTTTCTGTTCAGTTGCAGAATGAGATTGTTAAATATCTTTGGCATAATAGGTGCTCTTCAGTTTCTACATCTTTATGGAGGATTATGTGCAGTTAAGACAGAAACTTGTTCCCTGCCCCTGGAAAAGAAGGGCATGGTCTCTCTCCTGGGGCAACTCACCTTTAAAAAGTTAATTTTAATTGAAATTGTCTCATGGTTTTAATAATAGGTAAATAGCCACTGTTATAAATTAATAATAGTGATGTCACTATTGTCAACTGTTTTTAGATTCAGTAATGGTTTCTTTGTCCAGTAAAATGCAATAGGCTGATTTCTGATTAATGCATGGTAATCACACTCAAATATTATTCTAAAAGTGAGCAACAGTACCAATTCTTCAAAATAAAATTATTATGAAGTGTGTTGCCACAGTGTCAAAATCTCACTGCCATAAGCACACACAATTTATCCAAGTGTTTCTGTGGCTTTGGCTGTTACATTCATCTCAGTATTGTCAGGCACTATATAATTGTTCTCTCATCAAAGCAATGAGTGAAAAAGTACAGCGATACATTCTCCAAGTCCTTATTTTTAGAGGATGCCACTTTTCAATTAGTTTTGGGAGTGATATACCAAAGTGATAGTATTTGAAATATTTTTCTTACTTCTGTAGTAGTATAATATATACATTTATCACCAAAAAGTTTGCCTCATCACAAATATAATGTTTGATATGATGATTTGGGGAACAAAACTACTCTTTCCTTGAAGTCATTTGTTCTATGGTTGAAGGGTTTCATCAGACAGAACACTTTATTTGATTAAAACTGGAATGATATACATATTTACACAGGATTAGTGAGATAGACATGCTCCTTTGAAATTGTGCACTCAGACATAGCTGGTCTCATCAGCCTGTGTATTCCAGCTGGCCAAATCCTAGGAGTTCTCACTGTAAGCCCATTTCTGGTTCTGAATCAAGGGTTAATATTTGGAGTAGCTTATCAATAAGTGTAATCAATTACAGTACTGTGACACATCAGCTGTTACACATTCTGGTATCCTTTAAACCTTCTCTACAGAAAAAACTGAATCGAAAATACTAAAAAACAAATAACAAAACAACATAAAAAATAAAGGTTAGATTTTGAAACAATAGCAATATATTTTTATTAAGTTTTTATTTATCTGTATATGATAGGAATTGTTTTTATGTCTACAGATTTCTCTTAGATTTTAAGATATTTCATTTTAAAGAATTTTGTATTTAAAAATAGCTTTAAAGAAAGATGCTCAGTTGATTACAAAAGCCTATTACCAAAAGTCACTAAGGAAATCCCAAAGCAGCCTGCTTAAAGTCGTATGGTCCCTGAGCCTACAATGAGTGTGTGAAGAGTGGTTTAAGTTTGCTTTCTCAATGTGAGCTAACGAGATGGAAAATGGGAATGGACTGGCAATATACTGCTCAGGCACACATGGAAGGGGGTCCTAGGCCTTCTGAAGTCTAGTTCAAGCTCCCAAACACGGAAACCACCAAGAGTTAATGATAATTGAGATCATATGTTTCTTATCAAAGTGTCCTTTAAAAAAAAAGCAGCTGAAGGGAAAATTCATAAATATGTGTCTTAACCACAGTCTACCAATCCCCTTCCGCATTGGAGCCTTTAGCTAATTTGTTGACTTAATTACCCAAGGCACAGGAAGGTTAAACAGGGTGATAATCTGATTTTCTCTGATTGCTGATCACTGCAGAAAGTGGTCCGTGGGATGCAAAAATAAACCTAGAACCTTAGGCTATGTAAAATGGAGAAGTCAGGCAATTATCCAGATAATTCAGGCAAAGTTGACTGTTTACAGTAATCAAATTATCTGGATAAGTACTTAACCTACTCTCTGTCTACAGGAACAATGGCTTTAATCATATCATCTGGTCTGATGAAACAAGTTATTCCTTATGTCTGTATTTAGTGTGAACTTTTTCTGTTTAATAGCCAAATTCATATGTAAAAAAACTATTATAATATCCTGTAAAAATATCATCCCAAATGATGGGGATACTAATAATATTTTGTTCAAGTAAAGAATGAGTGCTTGTCTTTCAATAATTAAAAACATGAGACCACAGAAAGAAAACAGTATGTGGAAAAAATAGATTTACTGTGGTGAGATTAATGCAAAACCTGTATGAAAAGTGAGGTAAGAACAGTTGAAATTATCATGGTAAATGGAAGTTTATGCCATACCACATCAATTGGAAATTTATATTCTGAAGCTCTCTGATTGTCAAGAGGCACCAAAATAAAATCTTTCAATAAGAGAATCAGTTAATTCTTTTTTCTCACTTTTAATACTTGCTCATTTTAGACATTTTAGAAAATACAGACAATTATAAAGAAAACCAGAACCACATTCCAGAGAACACCACTTTTAATTGCATCTGTTTTTCTAGACTTTTAAATAATTTTATATGATGACATTTGAGCTTCTGGATCAAATCAGGCATAATTTTTCAATTATGTATGTCAATTTTAAAATGGAATTATAGTATATATGCTGTTTTGAAGATACAGTTTCATTGGACAATATCTCAGTGTCTTCTTATATCAGTAAATAGGTAGACATGGTATCATTTTTAATACACTTATATGAATATGACACAGACGTAACCCTTTTGGATATTTAGGTTATTTCTGATTTTATTACAAACATCTAAGTGTTGGATATTCTCACACATGCATCTTTACATACTCACCTGATTTAATTTTTTCCTAGCTTCAATTCCTAGAAATGGTATTACTAGGTCAAAGAAAATGCACCTTTTATGGCCTTCAATATATATTGGTCAACTGAATGCCATACATTTTTTACAACTTTAAAGTGTCACAAGCTGTGTACAAGAGTACCTGGTTCCTCACAGCACGTCATCACTAAATAGCATCTTAATTTTAAAATATTTTTGGTTTGGCAATTTGATACGTAAAAAAGTCAAATTTCTTGGTATTTTTCTTAGCATTTTATGTAAAATGAATATATTTTCATGATTTTCCTTTTTTTTCTATATTTTTTCTTTTTGAGTCACCCATTTAGATATTTGAATTTTTTATCTTTTGGGATAGTTTTTATGTTTAAAAAAACAATTTTAACTTCATGTTCTTTTCAATTTCTAAGAGCTCTTTTTCATAGTAAGAATATAAAACCTCTGTCTACAACTCTCTTGCAATAATTTTCCCACTTTTTCAGTTGCCTTATAATATTTTAGTTATTTTTTAGTTTAGAAGCCTCTCAAATTTATGTAAATAAACTTATAATCTTTTTCTCTATTGTTTCTTCCTTTCAATTATTGCCTATACATAAAGTCTTTCATTTCCAGAATAACCTGTGTATATACCTATATGTTTTTAAAATTTGAGCTCATTTTATTATTATTTTAAAATTTAGATCTTTAATGCTTTTGGAAGAAAAATTCATCGCCAATAAAATAAAATTATAATTAGGGCATTTGACTTTATCAGTTGTGACTATCCTATCCTAGTTCTTCAAAAGGTGGTGATGTGATGCATTAAGATTGGTACCCCAAGGCATACAGGCCACCTAAAGTGCCATTGCAACTGCTCTGGGGATCTCAAAATCCTTAACTCAGTGAATGCTATTCAGAACACCTAGGATGAAAATAAAATCGTACAAGAGTTCAGAAAGGAAAAACCAAGTTGTGTGCAAAGAAATAGGAACCAAAATCACATTTTTCGATTAATATGTCATGTTGGAAGACATAAGGAACAAACCATTGTTAGTTCTGAAATAAAGTAATTTAACCCAGACCCTTTATCTAGCATTCAAGTGTGACTACAAAGTATTTTTGTACTTATAAGCAGGAATTCAGTAATTTTACATTTCAGAAAGCTTTTCTTGAGAAGTTAACTTAAAATGTTTCTGCAAAATAAAAGCATATAAAGAGGAATTCATTTGACTCAAAAGTCAAAGTTTTCAGCCCAGGAAGGCAGGGATGGTACAGTCCATTATAACCACCGTGCAGCAAGGTGAAGGCAATCAATCAACAGGAGAAGGGAGAAAGGATCTGGGAGAGATCTATTAGAAAAAACTGTGTGTGAAGGGACTTATAGCATCAATAATAGGATAGAGAATTGGAGAATAATCAGTAGTGCATGTTAAAGGCAAATACTTCAAGAAACTAAATGAAGGAGATTAGAAACTTTAAGGGCAATAAATTGTTCTTTCAAACAAGAAACAAACTCAAATGAAGCATAATTTTGAGCAATTGATGAGGCATAAAAAGAGAAAAGTTCATTTGACACTCATGCTAGGAACAGCCTCCTTTGATTTGCCCAAGAGTTGAGGCAATAAAACTCTAAATATGACAATGTAATTCTGGCATATCACTTGACCCAACATATCATCTTATTTTCATAGTCATAATAACAGAAATCCTATAACTGATCTTCAACTTTTAAAGCCTACTGATAAAAAGAATATGTATCAAGACTTGATGTAGTTGTCAGGCAGAATGAAATTATTCACAGTTTTGATAGTGTACAACTAAAAATGTAGTTGAGAGAGGGAAAAATGGGAAATAGAGAAAGGGTAGAGAAATACTAGGGTGCTAATAGCCCCATTTTACAAAGTAGGAATGAAAAGGTACTGTAAAAAATTAATAGTATAAGAATCAGAGCTGTAAGTATATATATTAAAGGTTATAAAGGTAACCAGTACAGTAACTAATGATAAAATAATTTGTAAACTCTGATATGTGTAAGTAGATGGAGAATGAGATACAGTAGGTGAGTGAAATCCTTATTTTCCATGTTGGAGAACTAATAGGTGTTATCTAAATTAGATAAAACAGAAAATAGAAGTTCAAATACATATAGTTATGAAAGTAAGCATCATAAAAATTAGTTATAGAATGAATACCATGGGCAAAGGGCATGACTGTTGCTTTTCATTAACTTTTCTGTAGTATTTGACTTGTTATCAAGTAGCTGCAGTGCTTTAACAAAACTCAAACCTAAATATAAGACAAAAAATATCTAAGAAAATTGTAATCGCACAAAGTATGTCATCAAACATGGTAAACTTTTCTGGATGAAAGCTACAGACTGGCCATGTCAAATAAAGAGTGAATGGAACTTAACAGAGGAGTTTGGTAGAGGAATGGCAGTGCTATCTGTAGCAGATAGTTTCTTTGCATTTAGCTGAAAGTATGGTTGTCCAGAATTAAGGCTATTTCCCGGTCTTTCTTAACAGCTAGCAATATTCATGTAACTAAGTTCTGGGTAATGGTACGTGAGTGGGAGTGGTGTGTGCAGTATTCTGATTGAGCCTTTGGAGGGAAGCATGTTCTCTTCACTTCCCCTTTCCTCCTTCTACCTGCCTGGAACATAAACTTGTAATAGATTTAAATTAGGAAAATCAAGATTAGACAGACTTCCTTGCTCTAGTTCATCAGCAATGAATAACAGAACTTAAACATAGGTATTTTGATACAAATTATCCACTAAGTGTATAATTGAAAATATTTGATAGCATTCTTTATTCCCACAATAATTTAGCATTCTAAAACATTAATTTGCTGAATATAAATTGGCTTTTGATGAGTTAGGGCATTTACTAAAAGGCTCTTTTATTACTGAAGAGTGGTTAGTAGACTGAAACATTCAGATAATTTGAAATGATTAATTTTATGAAACAATCTTTAAAAATACTTTTACAAACCAAATTATGCTTTCAGATTTTTTCAGATCTGAAAGCATAATTTGGTTTGTAAAAAAAATTACAATTTGCATTGTAATTTTGATTATAATTACGTTAGAATTAAACACACACCCAAGACAATCTTGAAAGACAGACGCAGTTGGAAGAGTCACACTCCCTGATTATAAAACTTACTACAGAGTTACAGAAATCAAGACTATACGATACTGGCAAAAGGATAAACATATAATTCAATGGAATATAATTTAAAACCCAAGATAAATCCATATATGGGGACTTAATTTTCAGCACAGGTGCCAAAACCATTAAATAGGCAAAGAATAGTCTTTTCAACAAGTGATCGTAGGACAACTGGATATTCTTCTGCAAAAGAGTTGAGTAGGACTCTTACTTCACATCATGTTAAAAAATTAACTCAAAATGAATGAACACAGAAATGTTAGGAGTAAAACTACAACACTCTTGGAAGAAAACATAGGGGTACATTTTGATACCTAGGATTTTGCAATCATTTGCTAAATGCCAAACCAAAAGCACAAGATAAAAAAGAAAAAAAAAATAGGTAAACTTGACAGTAACACTAACAAAAAAGAAAAAAGACAACCCAAAGAATGGGAGAATATATTTGCAGGTTGTATATTTGATAATAGTCTGCTATCCAGAATACAAAAAGAACTATTACAACTCAATAATGAAAAGACAATAACCTAACTTTAAAAGGGGAAAGGACTTGAGTAGGCATTTTTCTAAAGAAGATATGTAAATGACCAACGAATACACAAACATGCGCTCAACATCATTAGTCATTAGGGAAATGCAGATAAAAGCCTATTCATAACTACTGGGTTGACATAATAAAAAAAAGATAGATATTAAAAAGTTTTGAAGACGGGGAGAATTTGAAGCCCTCATAGATTTCTGGTGAGAATGATAAATGGTGCAACCCCTTTCCTCAGAAAGTTAAATACAGAGTCATCATATGACCCAGCAATTCCACCCCTAGGGATATACAAAAGAGAATTGAAAATATATGTCCACACAAAAACTTGTATATAAATGTTCATAGCAGCATTATTCAAAATAGCTAAAAAGAGAAAACAACCATCTACTAGTGAAGAGTGGATACACAAAATGTGATGTGTTTAAACAATGAAATATTATTGCCACTTTAAAAAGAAGGAAGTACTGATACAAGTTACAACATGAGTGAGCCTTGGAAATCTTAGGCTCACCCCTGTAATCCCAGCACTTTGGGAAGCCGAGGCGGTCTCCCAAACTCCTGAGGTCAGGAGTTCCAGACCATCCTGGCCAACATGATGAAACCCTGTCTCTACCAAAAAAATTAGCTGGGCATAGTGGTGCTCACCAGTAGTCCCAGCTGCTTGGGAGGCTGAGGCAGGAGAATCACTTGAACCGAGGAGGCGGAGGTTGCAGTGAGCTGAGATTGTGCCACTACACTCCAGCCTGGTGACAGAGCGAGACTCTGTCCCAGAAAAAAAAAAAAACTCCATCTCATAAAGAAAAAGAAAAAGAAAACCTTGCGCCAAGCGAAAGAAATCCGTCACAAAAGGCTACATATCACTGGAGTCCATTTATAGAAAATATTTGTAGAATAGGCAAATTCTGAGACAGAATGTGGAGAAAATATTACCGTGGGTTGTTAAGGATTGAATGGGGAGTGACTGCTATGGGTGTGGAATTTGACTTCCGGGAGATGAAAATTGCATGGAATTAGAGAGTGGTAATGGCCATATAGTTTTGTGAATATATTGAAAACAACTGAATTGTGTGCTTTGAAAAGTATTACGGTATTTGAATTACGTTTTTTAAAAGCATACAGTAGGCTGGGTGTGGTGGCTCATGCCTGTAATCCCAACACTTTAGGAAAACGAGGCGGGTGGATCACCTGAGGTTGGGAGTTTGAGACCAGCCTGACCAACATGGAGAAACTCCATCTCTACTAAAAATACAAAATTAGCTGGGTGTAGTGGCACATGCCCGAAATCCCAGCTACTTGGGAGGCTGAGGAAGAAGAATCACTTGAACCTGGGAGGCAGAGGTTGTGGTAAGCTGAGATTGTGCCATTGCACTCCAGCCTGGGCAACAAGAGTGAAACTCTGCCTTAAAAAAAAAAAAAAAAAAAAAAAGCATACAGTAAACACACACATATCAGGAAAGAATAGGCATCTATTGCTTTGGTGGTCATTGTATTCTTCCAAGCATCATGAAGAAATAATTAGAACAGATACAGGTAAATCAAAGATTTGCATGAATTTTATTTAATTTGATACCTTTTAAAGTAATTTTTGTTTCTTGTTGCCATATTATGTTACTCTTTCTTTCAAAACTGTAGTACTTAGAAAAAACCTTTATGTGCAATTTGGGAATGAAAGGCTCATATTAGCTTTAACTGCCAGTGGTGTAGACCTGCTGGCACCATTAACAAATGGGGTGTATTCTGACACTCAGGAAAGATGCTCTTATTTCCCTGGTCCACAAAGAGCCAAAGGCAAGCCCTATTATTAGAGCCAGTGAGGCCAGATTCACCATATGATTAATCATCCAAGTAGAGGTGAAAATTCAGGTTGGATTGCACCTAGTGTGTGGGTCAGAGAGCTCTTCCTAAGCCTGTTAAGGGTTTCACGCTTGTAATTTCCCCTTTCTACAATTAACTTTCTTCTACCATGCTGTATTAAAAAAAAAAAAGTTTTAGCAATGCAACCTCTTGGGAGCAAAGTGGTTGCCAAAATATCAGACCAGGGAAATGGCAAAAGGACTAGCTACACATCATGCTTCAAATACCTCCAGCAGGATTTAAAAAGACAACTCTAAATTTTAGTTGTATCATTTTGAATTTCTGCCATTACAACTCTTCTCTCTGTACACACACACACACACACACACATATATATAGAGAGAGAGACAAATACATATATACATTATGTATGCACATAGAGAGATTGAGAGAGATAGGAGAGAGAGAGAAAAGTAATGTGGTATTGCATGGCAAGGTCATAGTTTAAAAATATCTTGCCTTTTCCCAAAGTCTTTAAAAAGATCTGCGATCAACTAAGCAACCAATTACTGTACATCCGAAATGCATGTTTTCACAGCTATTTTTAGGGGCTAGATTCAGTCACGACACATCCTGTTCACTCAAAACAACAGACAGCCGTAGAGGGCAGCTAATGAGTAGGTAGCCAAATGACAATGTCTCCTTACTTTTGACTTTGCTTCCAAGGCCCGAGTGGCTGCCTGACCGTCTCCACTCTGGCGTCAAACAGTCCCCCTGCAGTATGCAGACAATTTAAATTATTACAAGGCAATGTTGCAAGTATGAGCCCTGGCACAAAATAAAGTAATTACATTCAATTAGCAGTCCCCAAAATGATGGTCCAATACTAAGAGCTTTAGATGTTGCCTTTTGTTGACTTACAGAAGCCAGGTAATGAGTGAAACTTCAAAGTGTAAGAGACTAAATTACTGCTTAATTAGTGGAAACTAGATCAGAAAACATGGCAAAAGAGAAAAAAAGAGCGCATACCCACAATTTTCTTTTGTTGTAGGAATTCAGATAATATGCTCCATTTCCCAAATAACAACAACCGAATACCTCAATACAGGAATGTTCTGAGGAAAAATCCACTGGGATGACGTTGTTGGAAGTGTTTTCTGGAGAAAATATTTCAGTTGATGCCATATCTGCACCCCTAGTGACGTGTCTTCTCCTTTTAACAAAAATCAACATTTCTTGTTTGACGTTTAAAAAGTAGAGTTAAATAGAATTATATTAGATGTTTCCTAAATCCCACTACTGGTCCCATCAATATCTTTTTGCATAGTACACTAATAAGTTTGTTTCTTGGAAGAACAATCCTGAACTCAAATATGGCCAGAAAAATTCTGAAAAATGAAGACATACAGGGGAAGCTACCTTTGCTAATAATGAAAACATAATGTTTTATGTTTTTAAAATATATGTATTTTTAATATAAGTTACTACACAAAAATGGCATTGTCTCTCTCTTAAGTAAAGATAGTCAGTCAGTAACTGGGTTGAGGCAAATGGCTAAATTTGTAATCACTTATTATACCAAAATACATTTCAGATGGTTTAGAGATTTAAATAAGAAAAATAAACCTAGTGACTGAATAAATGTTTAAAGAAAAGTCTAAGAATTAACCATTCTAAGAATTATAGCAAATCCTGACAACGAAAAGATGATTTTTAATTTATTGTAATATTAAAATAATCTGTATTAAAATTTAAAATTATAAGAATAATAATAAACATAAATGACAAACTAAGAACATGTATTTACCATACATACTACACACAGAGGACTAGTGTCTTTAATGCTTAAAGAGCAGCAAAAACATTTACAATGAATTTAGTAACAAATGACTAATAGAAAATATTTTAAAATCTCAGTAGAAAATAAAATGAGCAAAGGTTAGAAACAGCAGGGACCAAAAAAAAAATGTTAAAAACCTTAAACATGAGCTAAATCTCAACCTCCTACAATCAGATAACACCAAAAGTTGTATACCATTTTTGATTTATCAGATTTGCAAATTTCAAAGTTTAAAATATTTTGTGGCTGAGAGTATAGGGATGCAGACAACTCATGCACAATTAGTGGAATGGGTTCAACCTCTCTATACAAGGCAATTTTGCAATACTGTCAAAATGTAAAATTTATATACCATTTGACTTCTAGAATCTTCCTACATATACAAAGTACATGTGCAAAGATATTCATTGCAGCTTATTTATAATGGCAATAGAAAAACAATATAGATGTCTAATAAAAAAAGGCTAGTAGAGTATATGAAGCTGGTTAAAAAGAACTATATGCTCCATATGTACTGAATTGTAATTATATGATGTGATGCATTCTAGCCTGGGCAGTAGAACAAGAATCCTGTTCTCTCTCCCTCTTTTTCTTCCTCTTTCTTTCTCTCATACATTATTTTCTTTCTTTCTTTCACTCTCACTTTCTTTCCTCTCTTTTTCTTTCTTTCAAAAAATAAAAAAAAAAAAAAAAGAAAATTTTTTTTAAAATTTACGTTTGAGTGATAAATTCATGCTAAAAATTCCAAAGGAGGACTAATTTTAACCATTAGTAACACTAATAAGTTTGTCTCTTCCACTATAGAGCAGTAGCTGCCTTCTAAGGAATCACCCTATCGTTAAAAAGCATCCTCTAAAAATAAGGAGGAGCAACAGGGAGTTGAAACCACAGAGTTTCATGTTGTCAGTAACAGTTATTTTTCCTGAATAATCTCAATAATAAAAATTTTGATAGTTATAAACATGAAACCTAACACTGCTAGAGGCAGATCTAATAATTAATTGCATCTACTTTTGCTTAGACTTTGGGCTTTTTTCTTACCAGCACTGCCATTAACACAATACATTTTGCACCTTTGTATCACTGTCATGAAAAATAAGGCACAAAGTCACTTAAAAAAGCAGCTGTGTGGTATATACTACTGATGTTGAAAATAAAACCACAGACTTAGAATTTAAAATAAGAATTTATCTTTTACTAAGATTGTGGATGCAGAAAAGAATTGAAAGGATTTGGCTAGATAACTAATACTGTTCCTTAACACATCAAATTGCAGGCTCTTTGTTAGTCACATGTACCAACTAAAATCCTTTCCTAGAATTGATCCGTCAACAGCAAGGGAGAAGAGATCTTGGGACATTAAGGTATGGATGTCCTTTTAGATTAGCTTTTTGTAGAGTGGCACTAATGTGGTGTCAGTTTTTCTGTGTGACATATGCATTCCTAAAAATAGCTGTCCTATGCAAAATTGTGCAATAAAAATCATGGTGTTTATGGAGAAAATGGAGTTCATGGCATAATTTAACTCAAAAACATGATGTGAAGAACGGGAACCTCTTATACACTATTGGTTGGAATGTAAATTAGTATAGCCTCTATGGAAAACAGTATGGTAGTTATTCAGATATTAAAAATAGAACTATCATATCATCCAGTAATCCTATTATGGGATAATTATCCAAAGGAAATGAAGTCATTATGTCGAAGAGAAATATATATTACACTCCAATATTTATTGCAGCACCATTCACCATAGCCAAGATATGGATTCAACCTAAGTTTCTTCAACAGATGAAGGGATAAAGTGTGGGATATATACACACTGGAATACCATTCAGCCATAAAAATCTGAAATTTTGTCATTTGTGGCAACATAGATGAACCTACAGAGCATTATGTTAAGTGGAATAAGCTGGACACAGAAAGAGAAATATTGTATGATCTCCTTCATGTGCTAAAGATGTTGATCTCATAGATATAGAGAGAATAGTTGGTGGGGGCAGAGGGGGATGAGGGAGAAATTGGTCAATCTGTACAAAGTGGCAGATAGGAAAAATAGTAAGTTCTGGTGTTCTCTTGCACAGTAGGGTGACTGTGGTTTACAATATTCTATATTTCAGAAAAGCTGGAAGAAAGGATTTGAAATGTTCTTAGCACAAAGAAGTCATAAAAGTTTGAGGTGATATGCCAAATGCCCTGATTTGATTTTTACACAATGTATACATGTATGGAGACATCACACTGTACCTCATAAAAATGTACAATTATGTGTCAATTAAAAAAAAAAAAAACTTCATTAATGGCACACTTTTTGAAAAGACAAGAACCTAACTTTTTTCTTTTTTTTTTTTTTTTGAGACGGAGTCTCACTCTTGTCGCTCAGGCTGGAGTGCAGTGGCGCAATCTTGGTTCACTGCAACCTCCACTTTCCGAATTCAAGCAATTTTCCTGCCTCAGCCTCCCAAGTAGCTGGGATTACAGGCATCTGCTACCACACCCAGCTAATTGTATTTTTAGTAGAGACGGTGGGAAATACTCATTGAGAGTTTAAGAAATACATAAATACTATAATAAATACAGCATTTTACCTTGAAAAAAAATGTGCAGTTTGCTTGTGGAAGTGGGTATCAAAAGAAAGGCAGTTTGTAAGTTATTGTGAAGTGGTGGAAGAAACAATGTCTGAATTCAGAGAGAAAGTTGTAACACCAGATGTGGATAGGTATGACTTGAAACATGAGTTATAGGTAGATGTTTAAGGTATGTGCATTTTGTATATTCCTCCATGACTGAGTACACCCAAGTACTGTTGTCTACATTGACCAAGTATTCTCACTGATGAAATCTGGCATAGGCAAAAGCAAAATTCTCCTTATACTCAGATTGTTCCCTAATACATCAGTGGTGTTGGAACAAATTCACATTTTCAGTACAAGCTTTATCTCAGAACTGACTGTACTCTTGAAAGTGACAACAGGATTTGCTAATGAGTGGATAAAACATGAATCTTACCTGTTTGGTTACTGTTTGTGTGGGGGTAAGGAAATAATGAATTCAAAATGACTGGTTTGAGAAACTAGGAGGAAATGATACCAGTAATGTGGAATAAATTGCCAATATAGACTGAGGGTAAACATGACCCACTGTTTGGACCTGGGATGGGCTCATCTTCCTACATAGCACTTGGCCAAATAAACAGTGGACACTTAAGAGGAATGAAGCTATCTCCTTTTCCATTGGGTCGGCAGCCAATGGTATCTCCTAAGCTTATCTATATCAAACTTGATTGAAGAGAAGTTCCAGGTTTTTGAGTTTATAAAAAGCCCAATAGGTTGTTTTACCCAATAATCCTCTGATTATAATTTCCATCAATCTGCCTCCCCGATGCCTCCTCATTTTCTGTTGGACCTCATCAAGACTTCCAGTCTTTTTATCAATCTCCACATTCTCTCCCAGTCTTTTCAGGCTCCGCCTGACCTCATGCGGCCCTATGCTCCATTCCTGGAGCTACTCTCTGCACCTTTATCCACTGTTCCCCACCCTTTTGTTTCTCTTGCCCCACAAACACCATACAAACTCCCCTGTCCCATAGGCTCCTGATTCCATCATCTAATACAAGGTTAGAGTATCTTGTGTGTTCATAGCATAACATCTGGTTCCTATTTCTCAACTGGGCCCACTGGTGTATATTCTACTTTATATTGAAAATAAAGGTTTATGGGCTGTGCCTGTGTTTTTGTTGTTTCATTGACCTCTTCAGGATCTCATTCCTCTTTATCTCTTAGTTTCTAAGTATAATTAGAAAGGAAAAATTTGGAAAGCACTATGAGTTCATTGCTTAGTATTCTACCACCCTTCTTTATGATTAAAAACAGCACATCACCAACATATAAACCAATTCTAGTGGATTCTGTTGCTTAAGTAAAACAAAAATCCTTACTTAGACACTTGAGGATAAATGAAGCATGAGGTAATTCAAAAGAATATTTAGTTAATAACACATTATCTTTGGGAAGCTAGCAGCTCAGTTAGTGGAGCAGCTAACCATTCTGCCAGAATTTGGTTTAGAAAATAGTATGGAGAAAAATATGTCTGTGAGGAAAAGGCCATTTCTAATCTCCATTTAATTTTCATTCTGTCTTAGATCAGTTGTCATATTCATATATATACATATATATATATATGTATATATATAGTGCTTGCAGTTATCTTTAGTGCTATAGATATATATAGTGAAAAATAGGTGTTTTACTAGTTGGTAGGTTAAATTTTTAATATATAAAATATGTTATATATTTACATATATGTTATATATATATATTATATATATAATGCTTGCAGTTATCTTTAGTGCTAGAGGAATGCCTAAGGACTATTCATTTATTTTCAAAATGTTTCATTTCTATTTCAAATGTTACTGCTCAAAAAGACTGGACATGAAAGCATGTGAATTCATACACAAAAAAGTGGGAGAAATAACGGTATTTATATGTTAATTCCATGAAGCCCTATATTTAACTATTCCCTCTGGCCATATACCAGGTGGAAAAAAGCAAGGACTCCACTATTAAAAATATTAAATCAGATAGTTCCAGCTGGGGTTTCTTAATCATTTAAAAGGCAAAATATGAGGTCACTTTTAATATCTTAAGTAGATAACGATCTTAGCATTTACTTTAGATATTAAATCTGAAGTGCTTATCTTTTGCCTTACTGGCTAGACGATACTGCTAGCAGTTTCTAGCTTTGGAGTATTTTCCTTAAAAGAAACATTGGAATTTAATATGGAGCCAACTGTTTTGCCTCAAATTGTCTGTCTTAGGAATGTCCAATTCATCAATAGAGTAATCCAGAAAGTTGACTCACTAATTGGATTTAAGTGCCACAGGACTCTTCACACATTATTTTAATCAATTTGTTGGAAAGATCAATTTTCTTATGGCTGAATGCATATAAAAATGAAGCAACTGAATGAGTTACATAGGAAGGCTGGCACATCTAATTCCCTAGAGGTTTTAGGAACAGATTCTTAATTATATATCTGAAATGGTTTGAGGCTTTTAAATGAAATTTGTCTGGAACCAGGAAGATGCAATACCTGTCTATTCAGGCCTGTGTTTCTAGATTCCCATCTTCTCTAATATTTAATAGTTGATCCTAGAGTTGAGATATTAATACCTTTTCTCTTTAAAAAAATTTTTTTTGTATGTGTGCCATTTTAAAGTAATTAACAGAGTAGTTTGTGTTAGTTGTGGTTAAGTGTTGTAAAGCCAGTTTTTTTAAAGGAAGTCCTGGAGGCCTTTCTGTATTGACTGTTATAGAGGGCAATGAGTGTAAACACAAGTTTTTAAAGTTTAAAGTTACAGTGCCTGCTATAAAGGACTGCAATTAATGTGAAAAGTAGTTTTAAAGTTAAAATTTATATATCGCTATTTGTGCTTATATGGCACTTCCCACTCTCCCCAAACATAGAAGTATTTTGATTCTGAAAATAAGCCATTTTTAGTACCATTATATGTATACATATATATTTTATTTTTCTTCATATTAGTCATTGTGGTTAAGTGATTTTTTGGTAGCTGATGAGTCACAAGTGTGTTTCTCATTCTCTAATGAGTCACCTAGCTACAGACAAGTCTGTTTATTTTCTTTCCTTTCTAGATCTTTTACCTAAAATAGGTGTTTTACTAGTTGGCAGGTTAAAATTTCAGTTTGCTACACTAACTTTTTTTTGAGATGGAGTCTTGCTCTGTTGCCCAGGCTAGAGTACAATGACAAAATCTTGACTCACTGCAACCTCTCCCTCCTAGGTTCAAGCAATTCTCTGCCTCAGCCTCCCAAGTAACTGGGACTACAGACACATGCTACCATGCCCAGCTAATTTTTTGTGTGTGTATTTGTCGTGGAGACAGTGTTTCACCATGTTGGCCAGGCTGCTCTCAAACTCCTGACCTCAACTGATCCGCCCACCCTGGCCTCCCAAAGTACTGGAATTACAGACGTGAGCCACCACACCCAGCCTACATTAACTATTAGATCTGAAAAATACCAAAATAATACTCAAAAAGTCTCATTGATTTTTACAAACTTGTATTTAGCATGTGCTCTGGTCTAGGTACTCTCCTGGGCTTCAGTATACAAAGATTTATGTGTGGCATTTGTATCTTAGGAGATGCTTAATTTTGGGAGAGGGAAAACGGAGATAAACAGCTGCATGCAGAGGCAGGGTACAGGTGCTGTGGTAGGAGTGTATATTGTCTATAGTTGAGGCCCAAGGGGAGGCGGGCATGTGGATACCCCTTGAGCATCCATGTGGATAAGTTGGTGAATGCAGGTGAGGCCATTATACTGTTGTGTATTGCAATTCCTTGAACAGTTGCACCTACATTTTATACCTCTTTGTTGGAGCAGCATATTTATCTATGGGAGGGAAAACAGCTCTATATTTAGTCTTGTCCACTGCAACATCCGAATTGAAAATTTGGACAAATGCTAAGGATGTGCTAAGAAAAAAACAGGTATAAAATCTAGTGTCAGAAATTGTCAGACAGTTTATGGGATTAATTCTCCTGAGCCAAATGTAACTTTGTATAAAACAATATGAAATTATTATTTAAAGATTTTGCTGAGTTTGTACAAAGGTTGGCAACAACAGCAAAACATCAAGATACAATCAGTGTTACTGGGAAAGGTAGTATGATTCCTGGACATTTGAGAAACTGTTATGAAAGGGCCTTTTATTTTCAGTTTTTTTCACAGAAACTGTAAAGCAATCCAGTAGCTCATGAGCTTCTAAGAATGAAAATGTATTATTTCAGAGTGAGCTGATGATGCATTCTGAGATATTTAAATTTAGTTCTAATTAGTGAATCTAACAGAACTGTCTAGTGCAATAATCAGTAAATGATCTTACTAACTATGTGATGGTAGTCTAATTTCTTAACCTTTTAGAGTCTCAGTTTTCTCGTCTGTAAAATGTTGATAATACCTACTGTGTAGGCCTTTGTGAAGCTCAAATGAGGTAATGTGTACATAAAGCACTTTATACAGAAACTAGAACATAAAGGGAATTGCTAAAGAGGTAATAGAAGCAATCCTCTAGGGATTTAGATGTTCAAATAAAATCACTTTCTTTCTTTCTTCTTTTCTTTTTCTTTTCCTTTTCTTTTCTTTCTCTGAAATGGAGCCTCGCTTTGTCACCCAGTCTAGAGTGCAGTGGTGTGATCTTGGCTTGGGGCATTCTCTGCCTCCTGGGTTCGAGCAATTCTCCTGCCTCAGCTTCCCAAGTAGCTGTGACTACAGAAGTGCAACCACACCTGGCTAATTTTTTGTATATTTAGTAGAGACCGGTTTCACTATGTTGGCCAGGCTTGTCTTAAACTCCTGACCTCAGGTGATCCACCCACCTCGACCTCCCTAAGTGCTGGGATTACAGGTGTGAGCTACCGTACCTGGCCTAAAATCACTTTCATTTGAGCTATAAAAATAAAAGTGTGTTTGCTTGTCTCTGCATAAAATGCAAAAATTAGCTGGGCATGGTGGCGCATGCCTGTAGTGCCAGCTACTCAGGAGGCTGAGGTGGGAGGGTCACATGAGCCTAGGAGACGATGTTGCAGTAAGTCCATCCCAGTGATTCTTCTCTATATTCACAAGAGGACTTGTCAGAGTCAAAACCTGACACTGGGACTCAGCAGCAAGAGATAGATAAACTGCTTTTTCTCCACATTTATGTCTCCATCATTTATTTGCAAGATGGTGACTTCTTTGACTGGAGTTGTGTGCTGTTAAATATTTTTTCACCTATCTCCTATACAGAAATGATACCTTCACCAGTGACTTTCAGATTGTCTACAGTAGCCATTTCTCAGAGTTCATGATTCTTGTTCTCCACCCCAGTGCTCTCCAAAGTGTGATTTGCTCATTGGGTAACATTGAGGGAAAGAAAATCATTAAACTAACTTCCTTCCTTCCTTTCTGCTACCCTTTCTTCCCTGCTTTCTTCTTTTATCTAAAAAAGTGAGAATGAATTTGAGTTTTTCCAATAGTTAATTTATACATAAACACTGAACCCATCACTTGGATTGCTTCTCAGAAGGTCGTATGTCACCTGTAGCATGTGAGGTTTCTGAAGGAAGATTGTGGGATTCCAATAATGAAAAGAAGCTAGCAGTGTTAGCCTCACTCCCTTTCTCCTCCCCTCTCCCTTCCTTTCCCCTCCTTTCCTCTCCTGTAGCATATATGCTATTAAATATTGTGACATCTTCATATGCAATGTCAGTTAAAATCATATAATTAGACTTTCTACAATCAGTATAATTTTATTCTTCTACTGGCAGTGATGTACTCCAGTATTCCTGTCTCTCGTTTTGACTCTAATTTCATATGTACATGCAAACTCCTCAGATAGTCTGACCCTTTTTCACAAATAGAACCTTTTTGACTTTAATGCTTTTTCTTCTGAGTTTACTCATGTTTACAATAAGATAGAAATAGATGTAGCTATATAGAGGTAATAGAGCTAAATTGTCCAAGGTTTGAAAAATCATAGAATGATTTTACTAATGCCTAAATATGTTACGATTTTTAACAGCTACATATAATAAGGGGAAATACTGAGATTGGAAAGGTAAAAAAAAAATCATTAACTGTTCTCTATGTCTGATTAATCCTGCCTTCTTTCCCATTGATTCAGTAGAACAGTTTGTAATTGCAGAAATTTATAATAGGTTTGGCCCTAGCTTAAGAAATAGTTTACGTTTTCAGAAGTTATTTTGTAAGTTATTTAGGACTGGAAGCAATGTTTTAAATGGTAGTTGTTTTCTAGACTAGCTGATCTAATATTTTAGCACTTGGTACTACTGAAAGTACTAAAGGCAGATATAGTTCCAAGTTTCAGGTCCTGGATTAAGAGTCATTAGGTACTTTTAAATAAGAAAGAAGAGGAAATTTTGTTTTCTTTAATCGGACCTACAGCCAGCCCTGGGCAGAGTACCTTTTACTATATTCCACCTTCTTTCTAGAAGATTACTAGCATGACGCTCAATCCTTAAAAGTAGATGTGTTTGACTTGAGTTGGCTTGAAGAAGACTGTCTGATAATGGAAGTTCCAGAGGGCCAGCAGATGCCTTCTAATAGTTGAGTCAAAGGAGGTGAGGTAAGAGGACCAAGGAGTCAGGGACATAGAAGAAAGGTAGCAGAGTGGACCTCTACTTGGGACAGGTCAGGTTGCTTGATAAAGCAGTACATTGATCAGTATAGAAAAGAAAACCTTCCTTGTGAAGACGTGTGAGATAAGCAATAGAATTCTCACCAGGCATGAATCATACACTCAGTTACCACATTTACTGGTAGGTGGCAGTCACATTGAAGATAGATTCAATGACACTAGATTGCAAGTATTAGAAAGCCATTATAACAGTCAACTGGAGCCTCTTGATCCCTTCAAGTCTCAGAAGAGCCTTTTCTTAGTTCACCAACTACTTTTTTTGCCATAATAAATTGTGAGTTTCTTCAGTACTCAAGATTTTGGCTAGGTATTAGGTGATAGCTCTAGTGCAGGAGATTTACAAGAGTGCAAGAGATATGCATGCTGTTGATTTTTTTTTTAAGTTAGTTGGTAACAGGCATACAGATTGCTAGGCAGTGTAGCCAAGTGAAATAATTTTCTTTCTTAACTACTCTTCACCTATTATCCTCATTTGATCCTTTTTCATCCCTAAAAAAAAGTGTTCATTGAAATAGATTCTGGTATTCTCTTGTGTAAAATAAGTACTGTTCAGTTTCTGGAATGTCTAATTGCACCGCAACTACTAAAGACCCAAATGCTCATCAAAATGAGTAGAATTTTTCCATGAAAATTGGATCTTATCTTTTTCATCAACTATATTGTGACATACTTTGTCAGTATAAGAATATACACAAAAGTAAAACTGGTACATTTTGTGTGGAAATCATCATTTTGGATTATACATTTTCTTCCTTGGTTATGTACTAGTGATTAAAAACTAATCATTTTGTTTAATAAGCTATTTTATAAATTTTGTATTTTAGAATTTGAGTATCTGGTCTTCAGAATTCAAGTTGTTATAAAAATAAGCTGCCCAGGAGATGCATGTGTTTTATACTCACCATATATTAAACTTCATATAGGCATTCTTTTACGTGGAAGAATACAATCCAATAGTTATAAATCCAGTGACAGAGTATACTCAGAAACCAAAGGTATTAAGGATTTAATTGCAAAACAGCACCTTAATGTTCTCTTATTACCCTAAAATATTTTCAGTTGACCTTCTTCTATTATTTAATTCCATCACATACCAGTAATTGCATTTATTGAAGCCAGTATTTCTCATTATAGGAAATGCTGATCTTAGTGAATCTCAAAAATAGAGAGGGAAATGTTCTTTAATAAATAATTAAAAGACTTTTTACTACTTTTCCCAGTTCAGTACTGGTTTTATTACCTTTTATGTCCAGGGTATTTTATAAGTGGTAACTAAATTATGGAATCTAAAAAATCATCTCTTCAAGGAATCTCACAAGGTATGCTACATAATAGCTTATTCTAAGTAGGTTAAATAGACCGGCTTTATCTCAAGTCACTTACTGTATTAAAGAAGAGTTTAACATATTCAGTTTTACTACTGAAACACCAAATGAGTTCTGACACCTCTGATGAGATGATTAAAGTTGGGAATTTTTTCTCTTGACAGCATCAACAAAGAGAGCATTGTGGATGTAGAAGGTGTTGTGAGAAAAGTGAATCAGAAAATTGGAAGCTGTACACAGCAAGATGTTGAGTTACATGTTCAGAAGGTAACTTTTTTCAAAATATAAAAGTGCATATAAAAATAGATCCGGGTTCTAATAGTTTTTCATGTCAAATGTATATGTTCTTACTGATTAAAATTAATGTAAAATACTGAGGTTTTTAAATTAGTTACTGAATCAGTTGGCTTTTGTTATATAACAAATCACCCCAGTACTTAATGACTTAAAACAACAAACATTTATTTGCTTACAATTCTGTCATGCACCCAACTGAGATAGCTCATCTGCTCCATGTGACGTTGGCTGGGCTCACTGATAAATCTGGGGCATCCCTTCCTATGGCCTCCTCCCCTCATCCACCAGGCTAGCCCAGATATGTTGATAGTCAGGTGCCAGGAGCGTTCCCAAAGGCAAGAGAGAAGAGAGTGAAGCCCTAAGAACAGACACTTTTCAAGCATCTACTTGTGTCTGTCACATCTGCTAAATATTCCACTGGACAAAGTCACACAACAAAACTTAGATTTAAGGGGTAGAGAAATAGATTCTAACCCTTGATGGGAGGAAAGGCAACATTATTGCAAGGGAATACACATGCGGAACAAGAGGAAGTATTGCAGCCATTTTTGCAAACAGTCTACCACAGCCACATAGGGAAGAATATAAAACACATCTGAAAAACTACTCACCAATATAAGTGAGTAATGATGAACCTATCTTGCTGTAAGTTTTCTGATGTACTTTTAAAGGATGATTAATTCTTAATCTTATATCTCATAGTCTTTATTTTTCTGATATTTTTACAGTATAGAGAAGTCAAAAGAAATAGTACCATATTGGTCTTGTATTCCAACAGTAGCTTCTTCTTTTTTTTTTTTTTTTTTTTTTTTTTGAACAAGACTTATCCCTTATCTGTTTTTTTCTCAGGATTAAAAACTGAAAAAGCTCATTATCATTGACTTAAATATCATAAGTGCCACTTGAGGTCAGGAGTTCAAGACCAACCTGGCCAACATGGTGAAACCCAGTCTCTACTAAAAATACAAAAATTAGCCATGCATGGTGGCAGGTGCATGTAATCCCAGCTGCTCAGGAGGCTGAGGCAAGAGAATTGCTTAAAGCCAGGAGACAGAGGTTGCAGTGAGCTGAGATCATGCCACTGCACTCCAGCCTGGGTGACTGAGTGACACCCCATCCTAAAAAAAAAAAAACCATAAGTGAATTTACACATATTTAGTACTATTGAAATAACCCTGCCACTTTGAACCTGCAGTGCTCAGATTTAGGTCTAGATTGTGTCTACAGCATGCATCCCTAAATTTCTCTTAAGGAATAATCTTTAAGACAGTGTGGCTTCTTCTCACCCTGATCCATGTGCACATGCATGAGCATATATAAGTTGGAGACTGACAGGCAGGCAGATTCAGAGATAGGCCCATACGTACTTATTTATTTAAGAGTAACACTGTATTTAACTGGAATTTTGATTATCATGGAACTCTTCAAGACTTAGAAAACCTTGCAATTTTTACTGACCTAATTTGACAAATGACTTTGTTGTCTTTGTGTAAGTCTCATCTTGAACCAAACCCAGCAGGAAGTTTGTAACCCAGTAAAGACAAATTGACCAAAGAGTAAGAATAGAGATAAATGAATAAACCCATTTATGCTGACCAAGAAAGATAACTCCTACGTCTCCCAAGTAACACATCTTTTTCAGTACTTGAATGAAGAAAAGTTGGCTGGATTTGGTGACTCACACCTGTAATCCCAGTGCTTTGGGAGGCCAGGGTAGGAGGATCACTGGAGGCCAGGGTGGGAGGAACACTTGATCTCAGGAGTTGGAGGTTACAGTGAGCTATGATCATGCCACTGCACTCTAGCCTGGGTGACAGAGCAAGACCCTGTGTCCAAAAAAAAAAAAAGTGTGTGTGTATCTGTTTGTTTTTTTACTATTATCTAGATGTATGCAGTGCAACATTAATAAATATTAATAATTAATTTTAAGCCTAAAGACCTTATAAATTTTGCCATAATAAAAATAATTATCAAGTATTTCACAAAGCATGAAGTATTACGTACAAAGTAGATTTTTTTTTAAAGTTCTTTTTTATAAACAGTACTTTCAGTTCTGGAGTACATGTGCAGAACATGCAGGTTTGTTACATAGGTATACATGTGCCATGGTGGTTGGTTGCATCCATCACCCTGTCATCAACATTAGGTATTTCTCCTAATGCTATCCTTCCCCAAGCCCCCTACCCCTCAACAGGCCCCAGTGTGAGATGTTCCCCTCCCTGTATCCATGTGTTCTCATTGTACAAATCCCACTTAGGAGTGGGAAGATGTGGTGTTTGGTTTTCTGTTCTTGTGTTAGTTTGCTGAGAATGATGGTTTCCAGCTTCATCCATGTACCTGCAAAGGACATGAACTCATCCTTTTATATGGCTGCACAATATTCCATGGTGTATATGTGCCACATTTTCTTTATCTAGTCTATCATTGCTGAGCATTTGGGTTGGTTCCAAGTCTTTGCTATTGTGAACACAGCTGCAATAAACACACTTGTGCATGTGTCTTTATAATAGAATGATTTATAATCCTTTGGGTGTATACCCAGTAATGGGATTGCTGAGTCAAATGGTATTTCTAGCTCTAGATCCTTGAGGAACTGCCACACTGTCTTCCACAATGGTTGAATTAATTTACACTCCCACCAACAGTGTAAAAGCATTCCTATTTCTCAACATCGTTTCCAGCATCTGTTGTCTCCTTTTTAATGATCACCGTTCTAACTTGCGTGAGACGGTATCTCAATGTGGTTTTGATTTGCATTTCTCTAATGACCAGTGATGATGAGCTTTTTTTTCATGTTTGTTGGCTGCATAAATGTCTTCTTTTGAGAAGTGTCTGTTCGTATCTTTTCCCACTTTTTGTTGGGGTTGTTTGTTTTTTTCCTATAAATTTAAGTTCTTTGTAGATTCTGGATATTAACTCTTTGTCAGATAGGTAGACTGCAAAAATTTTCTCCCATTCTGTAGGTTGCCTGTTGACTCTGATGATGGTTTCTTTTGCTGTGCAGAAGCTCTTTAATTAAATCCCATTTGTCTATTTTGGCTTTTATTGCCATCGCTTTTGGTATTTTAGTCATGAGGTCTTTGCCTGTACCTATGTCCTGAATGGTATTGCCTAGGTTTTCTTCTAAGGTATTTATGGTTTTAAGTCTTACCTTTAAGACTTTAATCCATCTTGAGTTAATTTTTGTATGAGGTGTAAGGAAGGGATCCAGTTTCAGCTTTCTGCGTATGGCTAGCCAGTTTTCCAAATACCATTTATTAAATAGGGAATCCTTTCCCCATTGCTTTTTTTTTTTCAGGTTTATCAAAGATCAGATGGTTATAGGTGTGTGGCATTATTCTGAGGCCTTTTTTCTGTTCCATTGATCTATATCTCTGTTTTGGTACCAGTACCATACTGTTTTGATTACTGTAGCCTTGTAGTATAGTTTGAAGTCAGGTAGCGTGATGCCTCCAGCTTTTGTTACAAAGTAGAATCTTATATAAGTAATGACTTTCCTTTATCGCTTACTTATTTATTCAGCCAGGAGTTACTATTGTAACTGTTGTGCCAAGCACCATACTGTTGTGCCAAGCACTATGTGAAGATTCTGTGGTCAGAGTACTCATGGTCTAGTAAAGAGGATGATGAATTCCCACTAGTTACAAAAGTAGAAGTAGCAGCTCTTCAGTTCTCCAATTTAGATTGGAGATCAAGTTTCTGTTAACTTGTCAAAGGGAATCCTAGAATTTGGGTTTAGGGAGTGGTGACAAATAATTCTATTTGATAATAAGGAATACTAGGGTATTGTACACTATTTCTTAAAGTATCTAAGCCGAATGCCAGTTTTGATCTGCCAACTAGAAGAGTATAATTCCCTTTCTTGAAGTAACTAAATAAGGTATTTTTCCCTTTTGTGCTTTAGCAGGTTTTCCAGATATGGTTTGGGTTAACTAATATGGTAATATGCTTTTTAAAGGTGGCCAGAGAAACAAAAAAATCCTAGCTCGGTCTTTATGACTCTCTTTTTATCACTAAAATGTAAAATTAGTGTGAGTGAATATTGAAGGATTTTGACAACATAAAGGAACACCCTCTAGGGCAGCTCCTAACCAGGAGAGCAGCAGGAAATGAGATGTGTGTAATATGTTTGATTAGAGAGAGCAATGAAGGGATACTTGGAGAAAGAATGAGAAAAGGAGAAATGTAGCAGAGCTGGACTGAATTTAGTCCTAGTGGTGGCAGTGGCAGTGGCACTGGCCAAATGCTGTTAAGAATAATAAGATGGCCGGGCATGGTGGCTCATGCCTGTAATCCCAGCACTTTGGGAGGCCAAGGTGGGTGGATCACAAGGTCAGGAGTTCGAGACCAGTGTGGCCAATATGGTGAAACCCCATCCCTACTAAAAATTTAAAAAAAAAAAAATGAGCCGGGCGCGGTAGCGGGCACCTGTAGTCCCAGCTACTCAGGAGACAGGATACTCCTGTCTCCTACTGAGGCAGCAGAATCGCTTGAACCTGGGAGGTAGAGGTTGCAGTGAGCCGAGATCGCACCACTGCACTCCAGCCTGGATGACAGAGGA